>LGRX02034151.1:0-42825 GCA_001247695.2 Cymbomonas tetramitiformis
GTGCGGGCTCTCCCGCCGCGAGAACCTCCGTGCTCGTGGGGGCGGGAGCGTCCGCGGGTTGCTCCGCTCCCCACGGCGCTTCCACATCCCCCTCACCAACCACGGGGGGTGTGGCCGCTTGAAGGGGCGGTGGCCATTGCTTGAGCGCGCCTTCCAGCAGCAGGGCGCCTACTTTTGAGAGCGGCAGTCCTTTCGCAGCGTCCTTCTCCGCTTGCGAGGTTGGGTAGACCGTGCGCTTCGCCATGCACTCCGGTCTACCACAATTGTTCTGCTCCTCGATGCCTTTGCCTAGAAGGCAGACGTTGTGGTAGAAGTCACCGCAGTGCGAGCACTTGTGTACTCCACGTCCATCGTCTTCCTGGCAGATGAAGCAGCAGACTTCAGGTGCTGGCGGAGGGGGTGAGGGCGGAGGCAGCACGTCGCGCCCGCCTAATTCATACCACACCAAAACCATGCGCGTTTACACAAGCAGGGTTTCGGGCATTATCCATACGCATAACTATAGGCTCTACCAACATGTGATTCGAAAAGGTGCTCACCATCTTCTTGCCCTGTATAGCATCTATCGTATGCTATTGTCAGGGCATGATCGAAAGCATTCCAATCTAATGCTTTCCTCACGGCGGTCTTCGGACCTGGCAGCTCCCCCAGTCGTTTCGTCGCCTCCGTGTCGTGCATGTTCACGACAGGGGGCTCCGATCTTCCTCCGCCAGGCTCCTCCACGCATTCCTCGCGACCGCAGTTGAACAAATCTCTCTTTAGGCCTCTTGCCTCTTGACACTTAGGGTGGTAGCGAATCCCGCACACCTTGCATCGCGTAACGAAAGCCCCCTTTTTACAATAGCAGCACCTATCTTCTGCCAGTACCCCTTTGCATTCGCCACACTGCACCGCCGGATACTGTTTATTCGCACAGCTAAAGTGAAAGCTCCTATTGCAAACCCTACAAGTCTGCGCTGGAGCTACTTTACTGTCGCATCCAACGACATGGCAGCGGTGGTATTCATGGGCCTTTTGGGAACCTCTCGACCCACGGGTTCTGGCGGGCGCGCTGTTTCCGCCTCGGTTTCTTGAGGTCATTGCAGTTTCCGAAGTGCTAGCTCTAAGAAGTGTTCTTCAAGAATGGCTTCCGCTCGCTTGCACCAACTGGGGCGCTGAGACGCAGTAACTGTGCATGCATGTGTGACGTCAGCTCAGTATAAATCGAGGACAAAACCGCCCAAGCATTTCTCGTACGTCGATGGATCCGGGATCGGATCCGACATACGAGAAAAGTTCATGCACGTTTGACGTCAGCTCAGTATAAATCGAGGACAAAACCGCCCAAGCATTTCTCGTACGTCGATGGATCGAGGATCGGATCCGACATACGAGAAAAGTTCATGCACGTGTGACGTCAGCTCAGTATAAATCGAGGACAAAACCGCCCAAGCATTTCTCGTACGTCGATGGATCTGGGATCGGATCCGACATACGAGAAAAGTGTATGCACGTTTGACGTCAGCTTATTATAAATCGAGGACAAAACCGCCCAAGCATTTCTCGTACGTCGATGGATCTGGGATCGGATCCGACATACGAGAAATGTGTATGCACGTTTGACGTCAGCTTATTATAAATCGAGGACAAAACCGCCCAAGCATTTCTCGTACGTCGATGGATCTGGGATCGGATCCGACATACGAGAAAAGTGTATGCACGTTTGACGTCAGCTTATTATAAATCGAGGACAAAACCGCCCAAGCATTTCTCGTACGTCGATGGATCTGGGATCGGATCCGACATACGAGAAATGTTCATGCACGTGTCACGTCAGCTCAGTATGAATCGAGGACAAAACCGCCCAAGCATTTCGTGGAAGTAAGTATGTGAAAATGCTTGCAGAGAAAGACAACCTTGTATATATTACTATGGATATGCATACGCGATATGTCTTGGAATCGGAGCAAACGGTGTAGGAGGGCGCGAATATGGGTGGCAGCACGAAACGACGCCCCAATCCCACAAGCTTTAACGGTATGAATATCTACACCCCGAAACGTGTGTACAAAAGACATGTGATTGTGCCGCTGTGAGACTTCGCGTCAAGGAAGGGTTTACGTGTGTCTTACTAGATTGTTTGGTGACAGGGACGCATATCGGGGAAGGGTTATTGAACGTCACGCTCGTGCGGGATCAACGATCGTGGCTATTTGGGGTGTTATGTACGACTCTCCACATTACGCTGCTTGCAGTGAGCGTTTTTTGGCGTTGTGTGGCTCCGACGCTGCCTACAATCCGGGACCGAATTGGGATATTCCTCCCGTTCTTATAGACTTGTTACCCCTTCTCGTAGAGGTTGGAGATTCCGCTCGCATTATACCTCTTGGAGTGTGGCCCCTGAAAGATGATGATATGGATACGCTTGAGACGTTGGTGGGGAAGATAGATTTGTTGTGCGAGGCCTGGACATCAGCAAAAGGACAAGGTGATATTAATCACGCTCACTCAGAGGAGGTTTGTGACGATGTGGAAATGTCAGACGAGTTGGAAGGTGGGCATGAGGAAACTTACGAACGTCCTAGAGGTCAATTGCCGCAAGTAAGTGACGGTTTTGAGGAGTTGACGCGCGGGAATAAGGGTTGGTGGGTCGAGAAGATGCGAACGGCATTTGGGAGAAGCCCTCACCGCATTGCGGGTGCGGTGAGGGCGTATATCGAGTCCCTTCCGGCGGGCTTGAGTTCGAAGGTGCACAAGGAGTGCAATGCGGCATTGGTGTCGTTAGGTGACCGGCGCGAGGAGACAGTGAAGAATTGTGTTGTGGCGAATTTGAGGGACGCGTTATCACGCTTAGCACGACGAAACACACGTGCGAACGTTAGTCTAACGAGGGGATAGCGGCTGCGGCATTTGGGAGCAACTTGGCCGAGGATAACTTGGTGCGTACGGCTTGCACGATGCTTGGTGTGCATCAACGCGTTGGAACGCTTGGGGTGGTCGGAAATTCAAACTTGAGGGAGGGGGCACACATGGGAACTGAGGAGAGAGGGCGTCGTGGCCTTTGGGAGGGCGTGATGCTTGCGGAACGGAGATTGTCTACCCGATGCTTGACAATGGCGACTTGTGCTCTTATTAGAGCTTTTGGTTGCACCCGGACAACACTCGAGTTAGTCCTTGCAAAAAGGACGTCGTGTTGGCACGTGACCCCAACACCGGTGCTTTGAGAACACCGAGGGAGTTCGTGAGCAAACATTGGTTGGAAGCCTCTCAACTAGTAATATATAGGAGGTTTCAAGCCAAGTACCCCGCTCTCAAGATTGGGCAACGTTCCTTTGAGAAGCAAGGGGTGTGCAAGCCGCACAATGTTGTGCGGCTGCGAAGGAAGGACAACATATCTTGTTGTTGTAGGTACCACGAAGACATGAGAATGGTCCTTGAGGGCTTTGACAAGGCCCGAGAGGCGGTGCATTCACCGTGTGCGTGCACTTCGGCGACATGTTGCCCACGGGTTCGAAGGACACCTGAGCATAGGCGAAAGGCGGGGGGGAACACGGGAATGGTTTGCACTATTGCAAAGGCGGGGAGGTCGACCTCAACTTTCGCCGAGAGCTTGTTGTGTCCGCGGGTGGGGGATAAGCATGCCATGGAGTGCTTGAGAGGGAGGTGCGAGAAGTGTGGCGGCTTGGCCAACTTCAAAGTGTGTGACAGTGAGGTGCAGCATGAGGCGCAAGTGCCGTGGTCTTGTTACGAGACTTGCGGCACAGGACAGATCGATGGACGAGGATGGTAAGGAGATTCGGCGACTGCAGTTTGTGCAGAAGAAGACGAAGCTGGCCGCCTTGATCGCCAAGTTGCAGGCGCTGTTGCTGGGGCACGAGCCGGGGGCTTCGCCAAATTGTCAGTGCAAGGGGAACTTCTTAGTGAATAGCGCGACCGCAGGGCAACCGGAGGCATGGGCGTGGAAGAAGTTGGAAGGCTGCGGGGATTGCGCGTTTCTGCGGCCATATGCATATCACACTTTCATGGCATTACACCAGCAACGGCAGTTTCAGACGTGCGTCAGGGATTTGCCACTGGGACATGCGGTGTTCTTGTTTGACTTCTCGGAGAATCATTCATTGAACATTCCTCGAGAAGTGCAAAGTCAGCATTGGGTGGTGAAGCAGGCGACCATATTAGTCTGCGTGGTGTGGAGACATGCGTGTATGGCCGTGGATGGTGTGGAATCAACCGCGGAGAACCCAGTGCTGGTGAAGGATTACGTGTACTTGTTGAGCGATGACCGGAAGCACGATCACCGCTTCATTCAGTACATGCGGGAGTTGATCATCAGAGACTACTTCATCGGGAGGGGGATCGCAAAGCCCTTGTTTATCCACGAGTGGGCAGATGGTTGTGCGGGACAAAATAAGTGCGCGGCAGGGTTTGCGGATGTGGCGAATAGCAAATACGAGTGGTCATTAGGTGTACCTTGCCAACGGAACTTCTTTGAGACGGCGCATGCCAAGGGGGAGCAGGAACGATGGGGCGGGGGCGCATGTCAAGCACGCGGCGGCGGTGGCGGTCATATCAGAGGGTGACAAGTGGTATGCCCGCATCAATTGCGCTGCAGACCTGCATGCGTTCTGTTGCGAGAGATTGAGCCGACGTGCGGATAGCAGTTACGCCAAGGCAAGAGCGAGCTTCAATCAACGGTTTTTTACTTGGTACCAGAGGACGCACTGCACGAGGAGGCGGGAGGATTGCATGCGGTGGATCACAATGCTGGTGCAGCATACCAGGCGGTGGATGGGACGCAGCGCTTGCATTCTGTAAGGGGGGGGGAGGGGGAGGGGAAGTTGATGGTACGTGAGCGTACATGCTATTGTGTGAATTGTTATGCGGAGTGTGTGCGCTCCATTCCGGACTCGGAGGGATGCTTGGAGACATCCCACGGGGATGCGTGGAGAGATGTGGAGTTGCGGCCGGCTACGGGCGCGGCCGCCGTGAGGATTCGCGGCATGGTGGAGGAGTATGCGGCGGGTGTGAGTGTAGCCGTGCGGCGTGGTAGCATCATGGCGGTGAAGAAGGATCCTACGGACGCATCACATGCCTACTACTTGGTGAAGGCGCTGTCTGGTGGCACGGAGGTCGGCGGGAGGATCCGCCGTGATGACTATAGACAGACATTTGCTCCTGGAGACTCGGTGATTTCGGGGAGATACTTTGAGTGGACGGATCCAAACGTGAGAGATACATACACCTTAGATACTAGCAAGAAGTGCTTGATTCCGTGTGAAGCCGTACTAGCATGTGATGTTCGCCTAGTTAAGAGGGGGGATGTGCACATGCTACCCCTGAGGGAGCATCAGCGGTTGTTGGCACTTCTGTGAGATTCTAGTGTTATGTAGATGTATATATTGTATATATTGTAGATACGGCCATGTTGCGGTGTATATTGTTATGACTTGTACATACTTCGAATAACTTCTCCGTATCACGTGCTACATCTCACGCACCCGCAATATATGCAATTTCTGCTTTGCAGCCCTTTTTACAGACGAAATTAGCTCCCAGCACCCCGTGAATATGACCCGATGTGAAATTTCGCTTCTCATTGCCTAGGTATGACCTCTAAATACTTCTCACAACTTCTAATAACTTCACCGTATCACGTGCAACATCTCACGCGCCCACGAGACATGCATTTTCTGTTGTTGCAGTCAGTTTACAGACGAAATTAGCCCCCCAACGCCCCGTGAATGTGACCCGATGTGAAATATCACTTCTCGATGCCTAGTAATAACTTCTAGATACTTCTCACAACTTGTAATAACTTCACCGTATCATTTGCATATCTCACGCGCCCACGAGACATGCATTTTCTGTTTTGCAGTCAGCTTACAGACGAAATTAGCTCCCCAACGCCCCGCGAATGTGACCCGATGTGAAATATCACTTCTCGATGCCTAATAATAACTTCTAGATACTTCTCACAACTTGTAATAACTTCACCGTATCATTTGCATATCTCACGCGCCCACGAGACATGCATTTTCTGTTTTGCAGTCAGTTTACAGACGAAATTAGCTCCCCAACGCCCCGCGAATGTGACCCGATGTGAAATATCACTTCTTGATGCCTAGTAATAACTTCTAGATACTTCTCACAACTTCTAATAACTTCACCGTATCATTTGCATATCTCACGCGCCCACGAGACATGCAATTTCTGCTTTGCAGTCTGTTTACAGACGAAATTAGCTCCCCAGCACCCCGTGAATATGTCCCGATGTGAAATATCACTGCTCGATGCCTAGTAATAACTTCTAGATACTTCTCACAACTTCTAATAACTTCACCGTATCATTTGCATATCTCACGCGCCCACGAGACATGCATATCCTGCTCCGCGGCCCATCTGCGACTTGTATAGCAGCCCTGTGGCCACAATAATTATCGAAAATGCAAAATATTGCATTCGGGTGATTTCTTATAACTTCTAACATGTTCTTGAAACTTCTTGCGACTTCTTAATGCCATTTTCATTGATTATGCAATTTATAGTGCAAGCCCGTCCACCTAGCCGTGCTACATGCCTTCCCCCCAATAACCTAAAAACACCATGAGGGACGCCTCAAATCGGTGTAAGAAGACTGGTACCAGCAAGAAGCGACAACAACAAAGACATCAAAGACATATACAAAGGTATGCCCGTTGTGAGGTCACAACTCTCTTAACCCCTATGGAGCGGTTTGTACCGTATACGGTACAACCACTTCAAACTCTAAGCTTGGATTCATTTCTCAGCCCGATAGCACTTGTCGGAAACGGCCATACAAGCTTCGCACACCCGTTGCAATAGATATATCTAATACTCAACAATTTATTCTACACATATACTTAGTATATATATCTCACCGAAGGGCAATTTTGTTGTAGTAAAATCCCCAAAGTTGCTTATTTCTAGGCATGAAATTTGGGTCAAAAGTATCTTAAAGTGTGCAAAATCGAGGTGTAGATGCCATTCATCGACAAGGATTTGTTGGTTCAGTGACCACTATCATATAAAATGACCATGCACCTCATATGGGGAATACTTACTTTCCCAACAGTCGATTTCCCCCGAAAACACACAATATGGCCTTAAGTATGGAAAACATTTGACAAATGATGTTTTTTCGTTGTTTTTTTGGTGTTTTTTTCACCTTATTGCTGGAATATTTCGATGTATTGGTGCGTTTAACTACAGCCACCATTACCAATTTCAAGGCATTAGTAAAGGCGATTGTTTTATGGTCGAGGGGCGACCTAATACTCGAATAAACGGTTGTGAGAACTGTTTTTTGACACTTTTGATTCCTGGAAAACGTGTTTTTTGGCTTGTATATCACCGATATATCGTTGTATATATAATGCGATCATGTATTTTATAGATCAAAATCACTTTATAGGAGTTATGGAACATGTAACGAATCACCCACACTTACCAAGGTACCATATACCGTAAAAACGGCACATTTGTGAAACTAGTGCTTTTGGAAAAAAGTTCCATCCGCTCCATAGGGGTTAAGAGGGGAGATCTGTCAGGGTTATGACCGATGACATATGTGTCATACATGTCATACGTGTCATACCTGTCATACATGTCATACCATGTCATGTCATATATTATTATGACAGTCGGTCATGTCATATATTATTATGACAGTCGACAGTATGGTCGATCATGACTGTACAGGTCGAGTCGCGTCATACATTTATGACAGTCGTCAGTACGGTCGACGATGACTGTACATGTCGCCAGATGATTATGTCATATCATCAGGCATCCCTGTCATCGAAAGTTCGTATGATTGAACTCGAAGATGGCAAAGTAAAGATACATCTTGGAAACAAACCAAGAACCATCTTTAGCTTTCAGCATGCGCAGAACTCGCATGTGCAGCATGAACGAACTAGTCGTTACTACCATGCTGGTCGTTCAACCTACGTCTCGGGTTCACAACCCAATGGCGGTACCATCTAAGATGATGGGTGACGTAGGTATAAAAGTGAGGAAGCGTTGTGCTTCAGCAGATCTTCTTACAGAGACTGCACTCACAAACCCGCTCATCCGTACACTCGCATTGCTGTCCAACTTAGCAGTGTTTCTTTTGTATATTGATGATATATTCACGGCGCTTGTATCTACAGCCGTATCATTGGAGCTGAAGGTGGTTTCCTACTTTCCTTTGCAAGGGGACTGGATGGAGCGATTGTAGTCCCGGATGAAGAGTCTCATTATTCACCGATGCCACGGTTCTCTCCTCTGTTGAACATGATGTTTGGACGGCACAACATCGACTGCTTCGCAACAGCGGCTAATGTTCGGGGATGCCCCAAAATGCGATTTTGCTCAAGGCTGCCAGAGAAAGAAGCTTGTGGCACCAATGTCTTTGCCTATCCACTAGCGGGTCTAAACTGCTATGCTAATCCGCCTTTTGCATTAATGGGGCCGTTCCTGATGTATCTAAGAGAACAGAAAGCGTCAGCCTCTGTGGTTGCTCCACAGTGGGATGGTTTCTCTCCAGATGGGTTCTGGTGGACTGCGTATAATAAACTGTGCAAACAGAAGTTCAGAATCGCTGAAGCAGGAGAAGTCTGTTTCCAGCAACTTAGAAATGGAAGATGGTTAGAGGCAGGCCCACTCCCGTGGGCGGTCTGGATTTTTATATTCGATTTCTCTTAAGAGTACTTCGTATTTCAAAAACAATAAATCATGTGATATATTAATAGCCTCCCAGAGTAATCCGTTTGTCTTGGGAAAATAAATTGTTGTGAGCACCGGTAACTTTCGGGGAAGGGGCACAATTTGAGGTTGACAGGGTGGTGGCAAGAGCCTGTTGAGAAAAGCCCCGGACTGGGCCGCCATACAGCTAAGAACGAAGGAGCTTCAGGAAGCAAGGGCCCGAGATGTGTACCAATCGGCCAAACTCCGGAATTTGCGGGCCCTAGGGGAATTCCTGGCTTGCATGACCCCACCAGAATCACTGGATTCGTGTACAGCACAACACATCTTATGGTATCTTATTTACTTGGAACAGTTCGGTAAAACTAACGTGCATTCGGCCACGTGTCCTCAACTGGGAGGGTGTAGTTGCCCAGTCAGACAAGCCGCAAGTTCGGTGAATTCCCTTATCGGCAGACTTTCTAGTGCCTTCCAGGATTTCGGAAGGTGTGGGTCGGACAACCCGTGCACGGGTAGAGTGGTTAAGGTCTATGAAACAATGACCAGGAACGAACAATTGCAAGCAAGAATCACCCCAAATCAGGCAACACCACTATTCAGTTGTACGATCGACAAACTAGTGATTTATATGAACGCAGAGGCAGCTGGTTTTGCCTCGACACAGGATTGGATACTTCTGTTCATTACTCTTAGATGTAAGGCAATGATCCTGATGGACCTATACGCTCTGAAGAGACCGGCGGAGCTGGGCGCCACAAGGGTGGAAGGAATCATAAGATTCCCTGATAACTCTGGTTTTCTCTTCAACTACCAGTGGGGGAAGACACTCCGTTCAGGCGATGAACACGTTTTCGGAATCAAAAGACTCTCCGATAAATCTAAATGCCCCATCTCAGCGTTGGAAGACTACCTCCTAGTGATGAAATTTTTGGGTCTGAACCTTGCGCAAGGATTCCTGTTCAGGCCGGTCAGGTCTGGCAAAGTGGAGAATAGTCCAATTTCCAGGAAACAGACGAATTCAGACCTCAAATGTTGGTTGCAAAAAGCAGGGCTGTTCAATGGGGAAACATTCTTCAGCATTCGGACGGCAGGAGCAATTGGACTTTTCCTTGAAGGAGCCGACCTGCAACAGGTTATGGGACAGGCATATTGGAAGACAGAGAGGATTGCTAGACATTATATGAAAGTGTGGCAGGTCTTGGGAATGTCATCCTCAAGGAAGATAGAGAAAGTCTCGACGAAAGAATACATGGAGCTGAATGCGGCACAATCATTCGTGCGGGTATTTGTATAAATAATTTGATTATTAAATTCTGTTGGCTCGAGTTTGAGAGTTGGGGTGGAAAGGCGTCAAGAGGCGGGGGTTGTGAGTGTTGGCGGAGAGGCGACGCTGGAGTGGTGCCTTGTTGCTTCGCCTTACTTTCCGCTCTTTTTCTCGCCATTCCTACCCAACGGGAGCGGATCGGACAAGGTGACTGGGCGGTCATCCGATTTACGGGGAATCCGCAGGATCAACAGTATCACTGTTGATCGCCGACTTTCCTTCCGTCATCAGTGATGACCGTCATTCAGGAGACGGATCGTCCGATCTCACTCCCCGGATCGAGGAAATGAAGGATCACGAAGTGGCTGTTCACCTCCAGCTTCGGAGTCCAAGTGTCGCAGAGTGTCGCTCTTAAGTCGGAAATTGGTGAAAATACTTCGCTTTTCCTACCTGCTGACGATTGCTGCGTCTTTCTCCTTCGTTTCCTAACGCATTTTTTCTTCCCTGCCCGCCCACCCTTAAAAATGGGTTCTCCAACTCAGGCTCCGATCTGACGTTGGAGTGCTGCCTTGCTGCTTCGCCTTACTTTCCGCTCTTTTTCTCGCCATTCCTACCCGACGGGAGCGGATCGGACATGGCGACTGGGCGGTCATCCGATTTGAATCCGCAGGATCAACAGTATCACTAGTAAACTAAGCGACTTATTTTATATTATTATAATATGCCTCTTGGGTGAGAATGGCAAAATCTCGAATCTGGATCTACAATATTAACATATTAAATCACCAAACTGAAGCTCACCATTTTTTTACGGTTCTGTGTTGTATATAATTGTAAAGTCGGGAAATAAATGTATATAGATTTGAATTTTGCCATGAAAAAAATTGTAAGATTTATTTCGCATTGTCAGATTGTTACTTTGTCATAATCTGACGATCAGCAGGATCACGTATAAAATAAACCTTTGGTATAAACTGCGAACTTATAAAAATGAATACGAAGCTGGGGGGACGAAATTCCGCACAAATCCAGCCCAAGACACCAACGTTCGCTTGCAACCATCTATCCCAGATACCCAGAACCTTTGAGAGCACGATTATGGTATCGACACAGTTGTAAACATGCTGTGTATTCTCCCTCGAAACGAGGAGCGATCTTTTATATGGACGTCTTAAATCGTCATTCTTCGACTTGGTAATTCCGGGGTTCAACGTTATGGAAAGTCAGGTGCTCAACTCGCGTCTTGCGGTTCGCGCCGATGCAAGCAGTCGTATAGCACACGCAGCTGCCTCCTTCCGTTTTTTCCCCACCATGTACCTCTTAGGCTCTTGAGGCATGGTATAGAGCTTGGCGGCGCCGGAAGAGATATCAAGATCATGACGTGGTGTCAGGTAGAGCTAACAAGATGCGAAAAGTGCGGTGTGCGCAGAGAGAGACCAGCTGGAGTGCTTTAAAGAAACGCAACTTTCGCGAGGCGGTGGACGTGATATGGCACACTGCACGCTTCGCGCGAGCCGACCCACACGGGTGTCCCAGCTCGACGTCGCACCCAGCTAAGAATGCCATTTCTGAAATTCTTGGAGATGCTAAAGAGAGAGATTGGGCTCGAAAGGTGGAAGAGACCAGAGACATGCGACAAGCTTCTCTTGAGGAAAAAGTCCTTGGTGAGCTTATTGCATTTCATCTGTAGGCCTCGCGTGTACCTGCAACTATCAGCCACTCTTACCACATTTGAACTTGCGAAAAGAGAAAAAGGGACCGGCTTGCGTGTAGTTCAGGAGCGCGAAGTCGAAAACTTTCGAGGCTGAACGTGTTCTACTCGAAAGAGTGGTTCCACTGTTACATGTGAAGCAGCTTATGCGGCGCACTGGCGCTGGACGCCATGTACAGCTGTCGGAATATCCGACCGATAGGTGTCGGAATATTAGAGACAGAGTCGTATGGCTGAACTTATCTGTGAACGTTTTGAATGGGGCGTCTTGGGACAGCGTATGAGAACGATATTCAGATCCTCGAGAAATTCATAAAGCAATCAAGCAATCCTGCCGGGGAGACCCTGTTGTTAAATGTCGCCAGGTGAACTTCATCTCGCAACCCCCATCGTGTTCGTTTCCCCAAACTCTCCTAGTTTCATTCTCATCAGTCTCACTGAAATATCTCCCCGCCAAATGACTGAACACGGAGGCCACAGCCAAAGCAGGAAATATATGCCCACTGTGCTATGCGATGGCCTGCTTAATCACACGAGCCTTTCCACGCATCTCTATACTACCTTGACTGCATCTGCTTCGTGTCCCGAGCGATGCGTCTTCTCATTCGCCCCCCTGCCGCCCCCCTGCCGCCGCTCTGAAGCAAGTTAACTTCCCATGTGGGCGGAGGCTCTGACTCGGCCACCTTTCCTCCCGCCACGGAGCCCGGCAGGCACCAGAAGCTGCATGACGCCTCCCGGGAGCCGGAGGCGGCCTCCTTGCGAAGGTTCTCCTCTCCGTTGCTGGGAGCGGGGGAGACCGAGATGGAGACCGCGCAGCACCTCACGACCGGCCCTCCAAGCCCTGCGCGCGGACGCGGGGAGCCTCAGGGCGAGCCACAGGAGAACGGGGTTCTTGAGGAGGAGCGCGGGCACCGGCACGGCGGGGAGCAAGCGGCAACTTCGCTGACACATCTGGAGGAGGCGCTGCAGGCGGAGCGGGCCCGGCACCAGGAAACCCAGGACAGGTTGCGGGAGCAGCTGCGGGAGGCGCAGGAGGCCGCGAACGGGCGGCTCGTGGAGTTGCAGGCCACGCACGCCGAGCAGCTGGCGGAGGTGCAGCGGGTATGCCGCGAGGAGGGGGCGCAGGCGCAGGCAAGGCATGCTGAGTTGCAGACCACCCGAGCGGAGCAGCTGGCGGAGCTGCAGCGGGCCTTGCGTGAGGAGGGGGCACAGGTGCAGGCGAGGCATGCTCAGCAGCTGGCGGAGGTGCAGCGGGCCTTTCGTGAGGAGGGGGCACACGAGGCGGCGAGACACCTGGAGGCACACTGTCTGATGCAGGAGGCTGAGGCGGTGAGCCAGGCAGAGGTGGCAACGATCCGGGGGCAGGTTGTACAGCTGGAGGGAGAGCTGGCCGAAAAGGCGGCATTGATGCACGAGTCGGAAAAGAAGTGGAGCGATGCGGTTGAAGCCGAGAGGATGAGGGCGGCGGAGGCCGGCGCGGCACACCGAGCAGAGGTGGACCGGGCCGAGCTCAAGATAGAGGCGCTGGAGATCCGGCAGGCAGCCGCGGCAAAGCCGGCGATGACGGCGAGCACCGGGCAGCAGTGCCACGACCCCGAGGTGGCACAGTTGCATGAGCAGCTGCAGGAGGCATGGGCCACAGTTGAGGTGGAGCGCAGGCGCCGCGAGGTGGCAGAGGCGGAGCTGCAGCTGGGCGCCGCACAAAGCAATGGAGACGAGCCAGGGAGCGAGGAGGTGGAGGCCGCGGGGCCGGACGAGCAGGCCCAGAAGGGGCTGCAGGATGGGGGGACGCCGCGGCCGGGCGCAGGGCCAGGGAGTCAGGGGGGTGCCAAAGTGGAGGCGCTGACGGAGGCCCACCGGCAGGAGGTGGGCGAGCTGCGTAAGAGTCTGCAGCAGATGCACCTGGCCCTGCAGGTAGAGCAGGAATTACGGCAAAAGCGGGAGGCGGCGCTTGAGGAGCGGCACCATGCCGACATGAAGCAGATGCGGTCGTCCGGTGCGGTGCGCGAGGCGGAGCTGGGCAAGATGCGCGCGCAGATGCAGGAGTTGACCTCCCTGATGGACGAGACTCGATGGGAGGGCATGTGCCTGGCGCAGGCGGAGGAGGCGCAGGCGGGGCAAGGTGCGCGCCAGAGGCCGACAGACGTGGGGGAAGAGGTGACGACATCGGAGACTGCGGAGGAGGTGGAGGCGCGTGTAGTGGAGGTGATGCGCAAGGAGCAGGAGGGGGCACTCCAGATGCTGGAGGAGGCGCACGCCTGCAAGACGGAGCGAGAGCGGTGCGCACACGAAGAGCAGACCGCAGCCTTGCGGGCAGAGTTGGAGGCACGCGAGCCCGGGGTATTAGAGGAGATGCAGGCAGAGTGTGCGGAGGTGGAGCGCAAGGCCGTAGAGCAGTGTGGCAAAGAGGTGGAGCGAGTGCGGGAGGAGGAGGCGAGGCTGCGGAATGAAATGGACGAGAGGCACGCGGCGGAGATTGGGGCGCTGCAGGCGGAGCTCTCGGCTCAGGCGCAAAGGGGGGCGGAGGAGGTGGAGAGGTGCAAGGCGGAGACAGAGCGATGTTTCCAAGAGGCTGAGCGGGTGCGCGGAGAGGCGGTGAAGTTGCGGAGCGACATGCAGGAGAGGCACTCGTTCGATATTGGGGCGCTACAGGCAGAGGTGGAGCGGGTGCGAGAGGAGGCAGTGAAGTTGCGGAGCGAATCGCAGGAGAGGCACATGGTGGAGATTGGGGCGCTGCAGTCGGAACTCGCGGCTCAAGCACGGAGGGGGCAGGAGGAGGTGGAGGGGCGCAAGGTGGAGGCGAAGGGAGATGTCCAAGAGGTGAAGCGAGTGCGGGAGGAGGCGGCGAAGCTGCGGAGCGACATGCAGGAGAGGCACACGGTGGAGATTGGGGCGCTGCAGGCGGAACCCACGGCTCAGGCACAGAGGGGGCGTGAGGAGGTGGAGAGGTACAAGGCGGAGGCGCAACGAGGTGTCCAAGAGGCTGAGTGGGTGCGGGAGGAGGCGGCGAAGTTGCGGAGCAACATGCAGGAGAGGCACACGGTGGAGATTGGGGCGCTGCAGGCGGAACTCGCGGCTCAAGCACAGAGGGGGCGTGAGGAACAAAGGAGGTCGCTGGATGAGCAGCTGCAGGCATCGCACTCAGTACAGAAGCAACACCAGGAAGACGTAGCAGAACTGCATGCCCAGCTGGCGGAGCTGCTCAGCCAGCTCAAGTACAAGTCGGTGCGCCTCATGCTGCCCTGTGACAACTGCTGACTGTGGCGCAGAGCAGATTTCGTAGATTGAGTTCCATGAGCACGGCCCAGCATGAGCTACTACGGCACTGCTCTGAAGTGGTGTCTTTTGGTTGAGTAAACTTCCGTGGGGCGTTCGGTTTACATCGGCCCGCCCAATCTACCCTTCGCCACACTTCGCCACACTTCTACGCTACCCTAACCCTAAACCTGGTTTTACCTCAAAACCCTAAACCTCCCCCGCGCCTCATGCATATTAGGTTCAAATTTTTTTATGCAACTGCAGCCGATGGCCGATGACCACGCGTTTTGTCACTGAAGATGCCTTTCATCCTGTGCACCGTCTGTTGCTGGTCTGAGGAATAGGAGCTGTCCTTGAGACTAAGGTGAAGTGAAGTGCGTGCTACAGGACACGTCCTCTGTTGCGGACAAAATGGCGGACGAGCTGCGCATGGACAAGGCCCGCCTCGGTGCGAGCTGTGTGCATCTTCTGTGGTGTGAGCGCTGCAACGAGCGGTCTTGATTTTTGCTCCCTGCATGGACGGCTAGGATACCAGCAGTATCGCTTTTGTCTTTGCATCCGCGGTTAACATGGCATTAACATTGCTCGTGCCCCTGCATGGACGGCTAGCATGACAATAGCATTGCTTTTGGCCTTGCGTCGGTGGATCGCACGACATGAGCAGCGCTGTTTGTCCTTGCATGAACGGCTAGCATGACAGTATCATCGTTTTTGTCCTTGCATCGATGGATCGCACGGCACTTCCTGAGCTGGGGCGCGCCATGCATGCAGCAGTCCGCCAGAGAGCGCTGAGCGGCTGGGGAGGTGCCGGGCTGCGTGAGCGCTGAGCGGCTGGGGAGGTGCCGGGCTGCGTGAGCGCTGAGCGGCTGGGGAGGTGCCGGGCTGCGTGAGCGTGTGCGCTCGCAGAGGAGGCCATGCGAAGGAGTGAGAAAGACCACCAGGCCGAGATCGACTTCGCGCTGCAGGAGCAGAGCAAGCTGCAAGGTGAACAAGCTGCATGCCTGTGGAGACCCCTTCTGCCCAATCTTGTCTTCCCACTCCGACGCTTTCCGGCGCAAAGGGGGAAGAGTGGTGGACCCCCCCCTCCTCCAGCTCCTGCGGTTTGGGGCCAGAAGGCGATTTCTGCTGTTTCCCCAGAGGGCGCATGCGCGGCCGATGTCCCCAGAAGGTTCAGACATTGGAGGCTTCCTTGAAGCTGTGGACGTGGGCGAGCTCCCGGTAGTTGCGGGAGTGAGCATGAGGCGCGGCCTGAGCACAGCGGTTTCCGAACAGATGTCCGGGACTGTCCCAAGGGTATCGCCGTGCAATACAATACTGCGAAGTCGCCCTGCCCGCAGAGAGCCCGTTCACACGTCCTCGGAAGCTCGTGCCTGGTCCAGCTAGTGCAGTTTTAGCGCCATCTGTAATCTTGTTCGAAGTGGGCTCTCCGAAACATGACGGAGGGGGCTGAAAGGCTGGGGGCCACCACGGCGCAGACGAGCTGCTTGAGATGCAAAACCAGCTCATGCAGGCCATGGACACTCGATTCGCCGAGGTGCACGAGCAAGTGCAGGTGAGCATGCGGGCGCAGGCGGTGGGCACGACCGAGCACCGCGAGCTGGTGGAGAAGCTGCGCGGTCGCATCAGTGAGCTGGAGCAGAACCTCCATCAGGCCCAGCGGCAGATGGGCGCTCTGCGCACTGCCCTGCGGCATGCCCAAGATGTGAGCGCCCCACTCAGAGTACACCCCCCCACGCCACCCATCCTGATGCAGAAGAGAGCAGGGGGCGCTGTAGACGTACGCGCTGACCTCGATGGCTTGCCCACCATGCAAGCAAGGTCTGCGCTGCGGGGACGCCAGAGGGCTGCTGACCATGGCTTCCGTAGGCAGTCAGGGGTGCGTTACTTGTTGGGGCAACGGCCTTGGCTCAACACTTTGTGTTTGTTTATTTGCGAGTTTTTAGTTATTATGACAGTTATCATGTACACTTCGAAATAGATATCACCTCAGGGGGATCCCGGTCTCAGAAACTTCCTCGTGAGCTCTCAGCACCTTCCGGAAATGGCGTTTCCCGCGCTTCCACATGCTGCATCATCACCTATCAGCTCACAGGCTCGGGGAACTCCCATTTGACTGGTGAGAGTCGGCCACCTCGTGCAGATGCCAGGATTGGTGCGAACCCCGTGGGGTGGGGGTGGCGGGGTTGGGTGATGCGAACGGTGGTGTGCGCTCGTTACAGATGGAAGGACGGGAGCAGGATGCTGCAGCAGTGCAGCCTGCGGTGAAGAATCACGCCCCGGTTGAAGAGGCAGAGGAGGCCGCGGCGGAGGCCAATGATGCCGCGATGACATGGCGGCACAAATATGAGGCCGCCCTGGAGTCGGAAGCCGCCGAGGTGAAACGCCACGAAGAGCAGATCCGCGAGGAGGTGGCATTGCGAAAGGAGGTGATGGAGATTGGGCTGCAGGAGGTGGCGCGCATGCGCGAGCTCCAGATGGGCGATCGTCGGCGGGCAGCAGCGCAGGCAGCGGAGCTCCAGGAGTCCCTCGAGGCGGAGCGCCAAGAGAGCCGGGAGCTTCGCCGAACGCACGGGGAGGAGCTGGCTGCGATGAAGGAGGCTGCGGGGCTCAGCGCGAGGGCGCAGGAGGAGGAGCTGGCTGCGATGAAGGAGGCTGCGGGGCTCAGCGCGAGGGCGCACGGGGAGGAGCTGGCTGCGATGAAGGAGAAAAGGCCAGTGGGCTCAGCGAGGGCGCACGTAGAGCCGGCCGTGCGATGAAGGAGGCTGGGTGTGGGCTCAAAGCGCCGGAACACGGGGAGGAGCTGTCTGTAATGCTAGAAGGCGCCATGTTCAGCAGGGCTAGGGGGAGGAGCTGGCTGGGCGGTGAAGAGGCTGGGTGGTCTTCACGAGGCGCAGGGGGAGCAGCAGGAGGCGCACGGTGCGGAGGGGATCTTGACAGGGAAGCAGCAGGAGGCGGGTCTGCAGGCTGAGCAGGCCGTGGAGGGTGTCGCTGTGATTTCCGGGGTGGACGAGATGGAAGCGATGCGGCGGTCACATGCTGCGGAGTATAAGAAGCACACCGAGGAGCTGGCACGCCTCAATGCCCTCCTCGAGCACCGTGTCGTTGAGGAGGGGAAGAGGAGCTGCGAGGAGCTGGAGACGCTGAAAGCGAATCTGGAGGAGCGCGAGGTGGAGCTGAGCTGCCTCCGAACTGAGCTCATGCAGTGCGCCTCGAACGAGGAAGGGCATGCGGCAGCGCTTACGAGGGCCAAATGGCCGCATGCCCCGGCGGGCAATGATATCGCGGGTGCCGCCTCTGAGAACCCCAACGGCGAGTCGCTTGGGGAGGCGCAGGAAGCTTGGTACTCCCAGAGGCTGGTGGAGAAGGACGAGGAGATCAAGCGGATGCAGGGACAACTAGAGGCGCTGGAGAGTCGCATGGCGGAGCAGCATGCGGAGGCCTCACAACTGCAGCAGGAGCTGGTGTGGATGCGAGAAGAGTACGTGGGTGCTCTTAAGAGTAAGGAGGAGGCAACAGGACAGATCTGGGAGGACTATATAAGGGCCCTGAAGGAAAAGGATTTGGTGTCAACTGAGCTGCAAGGGGAGTACGCGACGGCGAAAGAAAAAGAAAAGGCGACAGCAAGGCTGCGGGAGCAGTGCACTGAGAAAGAGGTGGCGATTGCTCGGCTGGAAGAGAAAAACGCAGAGGCAATGGAGGGAAGAGAAAAGGCAGTAGTGCAGCTGCAAAAGAGTGACGAACCGGAAGTCGCGATGGCTCAGCTGCGGGAGGAGTATGCAGCGGTGCTGAAGCAGAAAGAAGACGCCGTGGCACAGCTGCAGCATCAGTATGCAGAGGCTCAGAAGGCGAAAGAAGAGGCGGTCACGCAGCGACAGAAGATTGGCCAGCTGGAAATGACGTCAGCTCAGCAGAAAGAAGACGCCGTGGCACAGCTGGAGCACGAGTATGCAGAGGCGCAGAAGGAGAAAGAAGAGGCGGCAGCGCAGCGACAGAAAATTGGCCAGCTGGAAATGACGTCGGCTCAGCTGCGGGAGGAGAATGCAGCGGTGCTGAAGCAGAAAGAAGAGGCAACAGCGCAGCTGCAGCACGAGTATGCAGAGGCGCGGAAGGCGAAAGAAGAGGCGGCTGTGCAGCGACAGAAGATTGGCCAGCTGGAAATGACGTCGGCTCAGCAGAAAGAGGACGCCGTGGCACAGCTGGAGCACGAGTATGCAGAGGCGCAGAAGGAGAAAGAAGAGGCGGCCGCGCAGGGACAGAAGAATGCCCAGCTGGAAAGGACGACATCTCAGCTGCGGGAAGTCTATGCAACGGGGCAGAAGGCGAAAGAAGAGGCCGTGGCACAGCTGCAGCATCAGTATGCAGAGGCTCAGAAGGCGAAAGAAGAGGCGGTCACGCAGCGTCAGAAGATTGCGCAGCTGGAAATGACGTCGGCTCAGCTACGGGAGGAGTATGCAGCGGTGCTGAAGCAGAAAGAAGAGGCGGCAGGGCAGACACAAGACGATCTCAGACTGGAGGTAGCACAGCTGGTGGAGGCGCTGGAGGCAAGGAAGCACGATGTCCAACGAGTCCAAGTGGAGATGCAGCAGGTCGAAGAGGAAGCACGCCGGCTGCGGGAGGACGCGCAGGAGCAGACGCGGCGCGTGGGGGAGGAGACCGCAAAGCATGACAGTCAGATCGAGAGGCTGACACGAAGCCTGAAGAAGGCAGAAGCTGAGGTCAGCCAGGTGGGTTTTACACCTGGCATGGATTGGGAGTCAGAAGGGAGTAAAGGTTGCATGTGATGTGGGAATAGTGGTGGAGAAGGTCCAGGATGTCACTGCGTAGGCGGAGCCTTTGCTTGAAGCTGAAGCGCCTGGCGGATTTCAAATTCCCCATCCATATGCCCCTTGCATGGGTCCAAATGATTAGGGTTTGCCTCTTCTCAGGTATAGGAGGATGGTAGCGCGTGATCACTATTTATATCGGATTCGCAATCAGGCTGGCGCTGCGGGTTTGACGGGCGGCATGTGTCGAGCCGACGCCACACTTGATGAAGCATTGCACTTTCAGCACCTCACAGCAAGCGCCGCCCTCTGGGATGCGCCGCACCCGGTGATCCACTCCACTTGCAGCGGTGCCGATGGTGACCGCACATCTGGCCAATGCCTCAAGCTGGGCACATTCAGCGGGCTCCACGATTTCGGCAAGTGCAGAAAACTGTATTTGCACCACTCTCCCGGCCAGCACCTCTCTTGGGTGGTGGCAACGCTGATCCAGCCTGGGCAGAACCACCTGACTGATTGCTCTCCCAAATTCATGAACACCACATCACCTGGCCTGAACGCCCGCTGATGCATTAGTATCCAAGATTGATTCACAGATAAAGGTCAAATTTTTGTATGCTTTTGGCGCTTACCTATTTTTGGTATCTCCTTTATAATTTCCTTTTACAATGGTTTTATTGCGCTTGTCATGATTTTTATGCATGATTTTTTATATTTTTATGTACGATTTTTCGTATTTTTGGCATTTTTGGCAACCCGCCTCACTCTTTGTAATCATCTTGCATTCAGCCAGGGGTGCGGTCACATGCGCGGCCATCTTCTCTCCAGGGGTGCGGTCACATGCGCGGCCATCTTCTCTCCAGGGGCGCGGTCACATGCGCGGCCATCTTCTCTCCAGGGGCGCGGTCACATGCGCGGCCATCTTCTCTCCAGGGGCGCAACACACGGCAAGCAGGGAGTGAGTTAGGGTAAACGAACACACACCTCGATCCACATCGAGCCTCGCAGTTTTTATTTCTTCCTCTGCCCCATCCCTCGCGCGACCTTCTTGCAAGGTGACGGAACGCCTCGCCCTACCCCTTTGCTGCTGCGCCCCTTTGATCCAAACCAAGCCCAGAGCAGAGGATGCTTACACATCAATGTGTTGCACTGCGTGCTCGAAGGATGGGGTTTGTGCTTACAATACTCGGGTAGTGCCCGCATCTTACAAGGAGCCAGAGCGGGTGAACTCGTCACACGCTGCAAGCCTGAGCGCTTGTGGAGTGGGGGGAGGCATGGCGAGGTCAGATGCAGCTGGAGATGCAGCTATCGAGCCGGTCCGACCTGGAGGCGCATGAGCTGGTGCTGGAGCAAAAGGATGCGGAGATTGAGCTGCTGAGCGAGCGGCTAGCCTTGGAGGACAAGAGCAGGCGCGACCTGATGGAAATAGGCCTGAAGGAGTTGGAGCAAAGGGAGCAGGTGGGCGGCCGTGATGCGCACACAACTCTCCCGGGGTGGGGGGTGGGCAGGGTGCAGAGCCTGGGGAGCCGGAAATCTCGGAGCGCTCAGCAGATCTTCCTTTCATTACTTGAAGACCCTGACGGCTGCTGCAGGCCGGTGTGGGCTCGAGGGAAGGCGCATGCTCCCGCCATTGCGAAAGTGGCCGCCGCTCGGAAACCGCTTTGTGATGTAATCGGGCCCGCAAAGCAGGCGGGCGTGCAGGTGGGGGCAGAGACTGTAGGGGCCCCGCGTAGGCACGTATCGGACTGGAGGCGCGCGGAGTAAGTGTGTGTCGCGCTGAACAAGCCCAAGGCACACGTGTCGCGCAGGAGCATGCGCAGGAGGGGAGGGCCACGTGTCACGCAGAAGCATGCGCTGGAGGGGAGGGCCACGTGTCGCGCAGGAGCATGCGCTGGAGGGGAAATCCACGTGTCGCGCAGGGGCATGCGCAGGAGGAGGGCTAATGTGTCGCAGGAGCACTGGAGGGAGGGAATACGGTTCGCCATGTAGGAGCATTGTGCGGGCTTGGAGGGAGGGCCACTGTCACGCAGAGCACGCTGGAGGGAGGGAGCCACGTGGCTGAGAGCACGCTTGAGGTGGGAAACCACGTGTCGCGCAGGAGCACGCTGGAGAGGCAGCCAGGTGCCCAAGAGGAGCACTGGAGGGAGGTGGCCACGGTCGCGCAGGAGCATGCGCTGGAGGAGGGAGCCACTTGTCGCCAGGAGTTAATGCGCCTGGAGGGAGGTCACTGCCCGCAGTGCGCTGGAGGGGAGGGCCACGTGTTGTCGCGCAGGAGCGCTGCCTGGGAGGGGAAACCACGTCGCGCAGGGCACAGGAGTGTGGCCACGGTCGCGCAGGAGCATGCGCCTGGAGGGAGGGGTCACTCGTGTCGCCGCAGACATGCGCCTGGAGGGAGGGGAAGCCACGTGCTCCACGAGGAGCATGCGCTGGAGGAGGCCACGGTCGCGCAGGAGCATGCGCTGAGGTGGAGGAGCCAATGTCGCCGCAGAGAAGCGCCTGGAGGGGAACCACGTGTCGCGCAGGCACTGCGCTGGAGGGGAGGCCACGTGTCGCAGGAGCACGCGCTGAGGAAGCCATGGCTCAAGATGGAGCATGCGCTTGAGGGGGAAGCCACGCAGCTGCGCAGGGCATGCGTGCAGGAGGAGGTGGGGCCACGGCTCAGGATCATGCGCTGGAGGGGAGGGCCACGTGTCACGCAGGAGCATGCGCTGGAGGGGAGGGCCATGGCGGAGGAGGCGGCGAGTTTGCGAGATGCCTTGAGCACAGAGAAGCGGCTGCGCGAGAACATGGCAGCGGCGCACGAGACCGAGATGGAGAACGTGCGGCAGGCATATGCCCCGGACACCGAGAACATGATTTTGAAGTTCATTCACATGCACGCGGCGCTGGATGCTGAGCGCGAGGAGAGGGATAGGCTGAGCACGTCGCACCACGATGAGCTGGAGCGGATGAGGGCGGAGCAAGCGAGTGTCACGGAGGCGCGCGTGAAGGACTTCGTGGAGATGCGCGAGCGCCTGAAGACCGAGCAGAAGGATCGCCGTAAGGTGGGGAGTGCAGAGGGGGTGGTACATCTCCACGATGGGTGTGCTTTGAAGGGGATGATGCATTGCTGATAGGTAGGGGGCTACGGAGGGGGTGGCGCATCGTGACGAGGGGTGGGCTCCGAAGGGGATGATTGTGCCCGATAGGTAGGGGCTGCGGAGGGGTGGCGCATCGTGACGAGGGTGGGCTCCGAAGGATGCTTTATTGCTGATAGGTAGGGAGCTATGGAGGGTTAGCGCATCGGCGACGAGGGGTGGGCGCTCGAAGATGCTGTACTGATCGTGCAGGGGAGCTACGGAGGGTGGCGCATCGTGACGAGGGTGGGCTCCGAAGGGGATGCTTTATTGCTGATAGGTAGGGGGCTACGGAGGGGGTGGCGCATCGCCACGAGGCGGGTTACAGTTGAGTGTCGAGCATATCCCAGGGTTCGATAGAAGGCCCAGGAACCCCCACGGGGTGCACTCCAAGTGCTACGCCGCGGGCAGCCCTGGTAGCCGAGAGTTTGCCGGTTGGCGGGTTGGCCCTGTGTGCAGGCGATGAAGGCGCACCAGGATGAGATGAAAGCTATGCGCCTCGAGCACCATCAGTACGTCGAGACGCGCAACCGCGAGTTTGCGCAGTTGCAGATCTTCCAGGCGACTCACGAGGACACGCAGCAGGACGACTTGGGCAGTGTGAATGAGATAGAGAAAATGGACCTTCGCCGAGAGCATGCACTCGCTGAAGTGGGGCGCCTGGCGGAGATGGCAGAGCTGCGTGAGAGCTTGAGCGCGGAGGTCCAGCAGAGGGAGCAGCTACAGGTACAATTCCCTGCCTTACATCATATGCAGCGTCTCTGCCGTCCCCACGGCTAGTCACCCGCAGGCTCTGAGCCATCCACATGGCGACAGCAGGCGCCCGAGTGTCTGCTTGGTGATCAGCTGAACGCGTTTTCGATGGTATGGACCCGGGGCATGCAAGGCGTCATGTCGAGGCCGTCGTCCAGGCTGTGAGAGGTCCAGGCCGTGAGAGGTCCAGGCCGTGAGAGGTCCAGGCCGTGAGAGGTCCGGGCCGTGAGAGGTCCAGGCCGTGAGAGCTCCAGGCCGTGAGAGCTCCAGGCCGTGAGAGCTCCAGGCCGTGAGAGCTCCAGGCCCTGACAGGTCCGGGCCGTGAGAGGTCCAGGCCCTGAGCGCTCCAGGCCGTGAGAGCTCCAGGCCCTGAGAGCTCCAGGCCGTGAGAGCTCCAGGCCATGCCGTGAGGGTCCGACCGGCGGGTCCTTGGGAGCCTGTGGAGTTACGGGGCGAATCACGCAAAAGCCGCCACGTGCCACGTGCCCTGGCTGGTGTCGCGAAGCTGGGCTGAGGCAGAGCTGCGTGGCCGCCCGCCAGGCGGCGCATCAGGAAGAAGTGAAAAGCATACGGCAGGAGTATGCCTCGATGATGGTGGGCGTCCCGGAGGAGATCAAGTTCCAGAAGCAGATCCTCAAGGAAGAACGGCAGGAATACCAGAAGGTGATTGTTGAGCACGAGAAGGAGATCCGGGGACTCCAGTCGCAGCTGCGCTTGGAGATCACTCAAATGAACACCCGCGACGTGGCGGAGCTCAAGGCCGAGATCCTGCAGATGGGGGAGACTCTGGTTGGCGTTGAGCAGGAGCTACGGGCAGCGCGGCATGAGCTGCGGCTCAAGAGCATGCAGCTCGAGCAGCTCAGCTCTCAGCCGGGCGGCTACAGCAAATTCATCAAGGCTCTCACTGATCTGGTACGCACGTGGGTGGGCTGCTGGGAGCCGTATCGACGTCTCGTGTGTCTGCAGTTGCCCCATTCGCCTTATGTCAGCAGTGGCTGCTCAGGATGCTCCGGATGTATCATGGAGGGATGTCATGCCAGCCGTGGGGCTCTTGAATGCTTCGGGGAAGCCAGATGTATCATGGAGGGATGTCATGCCAGCCGTGGGGCTCTTGAATGCTTCGGGGAAGCCAGATGTATCATGGAGGGATGTCATGCCAGCCGTGGGGCTCTTGAATGCTTCGGGGAAGCCAGATGTATCATGGAGGGATGTCATGCCAGCCGTGGGGCTCTTGAATGCTTCGGGGAAGCCAGATGTCATGCCAGCCGTGGGGCTCTTGAATGCTTCGGGGAAGCCAGATGTGCAGAGCACCTCCGTATGTAGTTGTGAACGTCCGCTTGTGTCAGAATCATTTACAGGTGGCCACACAGCCGCTCCGCAGCTACGTGGCTGAGAGGACAGAAGCGTCATGCGGTGGACCTGTCATGCGTGCAGGCGGCAAATTATGCCATAGTGCAATGCTTGCATGCACGTTGGTGCAACTTGGGACCGCGTCGCATAAGGGTCAATGCCGTCGTGGGAGTTTCCATAAACTGCGATTAGCAGACTCCTTTGCCTGACCCTGGTGGCGTCCGCCCATGAATGCCCGGAGGGTGCCAGCGCCGTTCACAGTCTTTGTATTCAGTATCGCTCTGGTTTCACATGCTTGGCACCTGGACGGGCCTGGGGATGGGGTAGCAGGCAGCGCCGATAGCGGAGATATCAGGCGCCATTCATGGCGCAGAGAGCGAAGCCACTGGCACAGCATCTGCGATTGGAATGCTCAAGCAGCCCTCCAGTGAACTGGCGGGCGGCGCCGCTAGGCAGAGCCCAGTCACAAAGGCATCTGCAGTTGCGCCAGCAGCCGATGAAGTCAACGATCCTCCTGGGAAGGTGTCTCCTGGCGCTGGAACCGCACTGCGCCCACTACTCGTTCCCTCCCACGCCGTGTTCGCAGCACGATCCTGGATGTGGATCCCGGCAGGCAGTGGGCACTCCGAAGAGGTTCGGATCATGATTGATTCAAGTCGTGCTTCTCCCCTCAAAGATTAGCCAGCCAGCTGCGCGGGGCGCGATGAGCTCATGCTGCTGCGCACCGTATCTCCTGGCTTCTGCTCAGGAACGATGCATGTGAAGGCCCGATGGTGCTTGCGGGTTTGTGAATGACAGGTCGGGGAATTGCTTTCACGAAGGAGAGCCCTTCGCCGGGCGAAAAGCATGAGCGATGTTGCACCCATACTGCAAATGGAGTCATCGATGAACCAGAGCAGCTCCACCCACAGCCTGGGTGTTGCGTTGGAGGACCAGAACGACAAAGCCCAGGAGCAAAACACTGCCACGAGTATCTTCAGGTGGCCCGATTGCATCCGTGGCCTACCTGGATGTATGCGCTTGCAGCAGTTGCAGGTGCAGGGATTCTACTGCGGAGTGAGGACAAATCACAAGTGGGCACTAAGGTTTTTCAGAGGGCGAAGCGTGCTAACAGGTGGGTATGGAGGCATGGGGGACTGCACAGGTTCGATTTGAATTCGACAAGCGAATCGCCCTCTGTGATGGAGTACGAAGGGTCACCGGAGCACAACGTGGTGCCTTCTATGGCGGAGGACGATACCCCCACAGTTGCCACATCATTAGCAGGTGCACAAAGCACAAGTTCGGACCCAGAGAGCCCCAACGCGAGCATGCGCAAGGGGAGCCCTGACAAGGCCAGAAGCGAGAGCCCTGCCAAGGCCAGAAGTCAGAGCCCTGGTAACCGCAGAGACAGTTTCATGAAGACCATGCGGCAAGACAAGAGCTTAGATCTGGATTTAGCTCACTCGCCACAGAGTGTGTTCCAAAGAGTTGCCAACCGATTCCGAAGGACCTATCAGGCGTAAACTGGTTTGAGGCCGTGCAGCACATGATCATGCAACAGTGTAGATGTAGCTGCAGGGCAAGTTTGGGTTGTGTGAAAGCTGCAGCGATCACGGGATTCCCTTGCAGTTTACTCCCAGCTCACTGCGCAGTGCTTAAGAGGAACGGAGATATTTTGCCCTGAAAGACCACCCTTTGAATCCTTATGCCCTTCGACGGAACCCTGCCAAACGAGTTCATTTGGTGCTGGGGCCAATGATGGCACCTTCTTCCCTTGGTGGATGAACTGGCCAATGCTCCGCGTTCCTTTCTACTCTGCCAGGTGTGAGCTGTTCACGGAGTGCCTAATGGAAAATGTTCCCGAGAGGTGCAGACAGCTTCTAAGTTACCTTAGGTCCAAACTTCTGATTTCTCAACTCTCTGCTCTGAATGGAGAGCTTACCAGGGCCCGGTCGACGATCATAACAACCGAATCAGTGCTAAAAAATAAATTTTAGACTCTATATGAACATAGAAGACTCCTGATTGTAATTATAGCCACGTAGAATTGTGTTTTAGAGAAATTTGGTGGAGTCCCGGCATCGTGGGGATCCCAGGTTGGCGATCTGCTTCCTGTTAATTTGTATCAATTGCGAGATATGCGACTCCATGAATGACTAGGATCAGTGTGTCAATGCGCAGTTACAGGGTGCGCTGTAACAGTAATTGCGGATTCAGAGCAGCATGCAATTTCTGTCTGCACTTTCGCCCGTGCATTCCTTCCTACTCCAATGGTATCCTTGCGCATATGTGTTGCCACAGGGCATATCAATATTAATAAGGGCATGCTACAAACTAATTGGGGTGGTGATGGAATAAATTAGTATTGAGCTATTTACAAGTAAAATCGTGAGCTTCGTTGTCGGTACAGTGTGGCATGCAAGGCTTCTATTACCCGTCGTAATCAACATTAAAGTACAGCAATTTGCATAGAAGTATGCTGTGTCGATCTCAAGTTGAGATCTCCAATAGGCCATCTGAAGTATGAAATCCGATTGTTCGGTCATATCTGACCATTCGCCGTTTTGTAATGAATAGCGAGTGCATGTGTGATCGTCGCTTGCTTCAGGTTGTTCATCATGCGATGGTGTTGGCGCGAGCGATGGCGACGCGGATATCGCTAATGTTGGTGCAGGCGCTAGCGCTGTGTTGCCGTGGCGTCCTCGTCCGACGCCCGTCAGCAGATTGAGCTTCAGTCATCGCCGCCCGTTGGGATTTGAGCTTTGCTGCTGCCGATTCAGGTATGTACGGTAAGATAATTTGGACGGGTTCCAAAACATAAGGAGCAGAGGTTAGTACGAGGCATTGTCGAACTTAAAAAAAAAAAAACGAGCTCTCAACTAGGCCATCTGACTTTTGGTGAGGCAGCGGCACCTCATCTGCATTTCTCGGCTTGCCATACCACATTCGGGTGTGTTTTGGGTGCGTCGGATGCGGCGAGCGCATTCGCGATCGGTGTTTAATGATAACAACGTGAGCATTCTGATTTCTGAACATCGCACGTACCATGACATAGCGTATGTCACGCTATTCGTCAAGCTGGGGCTTCATATGTATGGTCAGGTATACCACCTTTCCCATGCGAATATTTTGCAGTATACCATCTGGGATGCCAAGCATGCATGCACTGTTCATGTTACACTGGAGATTTATATTTCATGATTTGCTAACATCTTACCCAGAAAGAATGCGATTCTATGATTAAACAAAAAAATCGGGCTGGGACTTCCGTGTCACTGTAACGCTATGAGTCAGGATGGGGTTTCCGTGTCACTAAGGTAAGGTAATTTGGCCGGGTTATTCTGAAACTACATGAGAAGCAGAGGTATTTGCCTTGGGTGCCGATCATAAAGGACAGTGGTCAAGTACATCATTATATGGTGTACGATGAAAACAAGCCGGACTGCCGTCTTTTAAGTTGTAACAGGGCACTCGATGCAGGGGGTATAAATAATGGGGTCATCTCTTATCCTTACTGTCGTCTACATCATCGACATACACCATTACGCACTCCGTGACGGCAGATTGTGTGGGTGTCGAATTGGTGATCCCGAAATATTGGGGTGGGTTCGTCACCGGGGCTCCTTAACATTCGATTGACATGCTCCTATCGGGGATGTCAGATCCGTTCCCGCTATATATACGGTGCGGTGTTGTAAGGGGTAGAGTGGAGACCTCTCGCGAATTAAATAGTACTGATAGTAGTTTCCATATTTAAGCTAATCAAATTTTCATTGTGAAGATGCCAGCTTTAGAAATTTATCATAGCGTCGAGTTTTGTAACATGGCCCCCATTTTTTATTAGCTAGAATCCATGAATGGTGAGTTGTCGTTGTAGTGAAAAAACAAAACTCAAGAAAATTTACTATTATGATTTATTTCTAGATTTTTTTATCAGTGGCACATGCTAAATTAAAACTATTTGATTTTATATAAATTATATGAATAAATCAGTAACTTTTCCCGAGTTTTTTTATACAACGAACCTCTGCTCCTTATGATTTGGAACCGGACCAAATTACTTACCTACCACCGACCCTTACGATCTCCATGCAAGGCAAATTACCTACCTCTGCTCCTTATGATTTCCCTAGCTCTGTGAGCTAGTGGTCCTATTCGGAAACTGTCATTCAAATCATACATTCAATTCTGACTTAATCAGCAGCAGCAGCAGCAGCAGCAGCAGCAGCAAAGCTCGAATCGCAACGGGCGACGCAGTGGAAATTTCCATCTGACGATCGCCAGACGCTAACGATGGCATCGCCACCTCGCCACCGCAGTCGCGTGTCTGAAGCCGCGACGCCACCCCGACGTCGTGGCATGGCGGACCCGATGCGCAGCGTGTGCATGCTGAGAATGCGACCATCTGAGCGCGCCACGTCGGAACGATAATTTCTTGTATGGGCTGGAACAGGAATTATACACAAAAATGATTTCTCGTGTGTCGTGGTCGTGGTCGTCACACTTTCGTTTCAGTACGTGGTCGCCAGGTTTTTATGTGACACGAGACGCAGTCCGCAAAGCTCCCAGAATAAAAGTAATAATAATAATATAACATTTACGCTGAGAATAATGAAGGCGCGGTGCTTTGGACCCTAACGTCTCCTCTCCTGTATCAATATGCAATCACACAATGTCGAATAGCCTAAAGGGGGGTGTCACGCTAACACGGTTGTATCACGATTGCCAAAAATGAAATTACACATATAGAAATACAAATAGCACAGCACGAGCGTCTCTAGCGGAGTGTTTCGTTCAGCGGCGACATTCGTGCCACGAATAACCTATTCGGCATACTCATACTGTGACACGACGCGACGTTCGTGACCGTGTCACCAACTTTCATTCTCGGAGCTTTCGCGGTTTGCGGGCTTCACCCGTAATGAAGTAAGCGACGGAATCCCCTGCGGAGCTCGGCCATGGCCAGCCCATACAGGCGACGTTCATGACAGTGTCACCAACTTTCATTCTCAAAGCTTTGCGGACTGCGTCTCATATCACATAAAAACCTGGTGACCACGTGACTCTGAAACGAAAGTGGGACGACGGCGACGCGACGCGACGACCACGACACACAGAAAATCATTTTTGTGTATAATTCGTCCTGTTCCACCCATACAGGCGACGTTCATGACAAGGGGGGCAAGACCGGTGGTCAAACAGTGGGGTCTTTGGTCCTTCGCAATTGGTTACCTTAAATCGGGGGGGATTTTTTTTGTATGCGTCCGGACTCACAAGATCATACCTCATGAATCCCCTTCGGGGGGACCGGCCCGGGTTATATAGCCTAAGGTAGCCCAAAACTGATACTTTCTATGGCGGCCCGGGGATATAAATACCGGGAAATGCCGACAGTATATATATTTGGAGAGCAGAATCCGTGAAGATTCGGTCGACCAAAGGTGACAGCATTGCTCAACGTACGTTTCGTATATAAGAATTAATTTCAAAATAATTTTATAGTAATCGCCAATGAAAACGTGATCGCCAAAATCTTGAGCGCCGATGTTTGGGGGCTGGAGCGCTGGACGACATCCGTGACCCCTAACTTAGATCCTTAACACTGGGACATGGGGATCTATAGGCACGATAGAAACCTACACCTTAGGTTCACCCAGGCCCCCTAAGGAGAGAGGCAAAGGTTTTTACCTTAGAAATCAGGCCCCACAGGCGCACGAGAAAGAAATGCATACCTTAGGCGCTTTGTTAGGGTCAGAAAAACATCATTGCTGAACATGCAGGGGACCGTCTTGCCCCTCATGGCGGTGTCACCAACCATTCTGGGAGCTTTGCCGGGTGTCTCATGTCGCCAAAAACCTGGCGACCACGTACTGAAACGAGATGTGGTGACCAGCCACGACACACGGAGAAAATCATTTTTGTGTATAATTCATGTTCCGGTATACATGCCCATACATGCGACGTTCATGACAGTGTCACCAACTCTATTCTCGGAGCTTTGCGGACTGCGTCTCATGTCACATAAAAACCTGGCGACCACGTACTGAAACGAAAGTGTGACGACCACGACCACGACACACGGGAAATCATTTTTGTGTATAATTCATGTTCCAGCCCATACAGGCGACGTTCATGACAGTGTCACCAACTTTCATTCTGGGAGCTTTGCGGACTGCGTTTCATGTCGCATTTACTGATATATAAAAACCTGATGCCACCAAATCACATGAAGAGATCATGTACACTATTAATGGCTGCTTACTTTATGGTAGTTTGTCCATCAAGAATAACGTGCATGCAAAATCAAGTTTCATGTTGACATTGGTGTGTGTGTGTGTGTTTGTGTGTGTTTGCATGTGTAGATATATCATATTTGATACACTCACATACATCCACTTACATTGCATATAATTATCAAGTTAATGATTAGCCATCTGTGCAACTGGTTATAATTACGGTTATCTTAAGGTTCTGAGGTTATATTGTATAATGTGCGCACGAGGGATGTGTGAAGGGGAATAATATCGGTCCAAAATTTCGTCCGTCCGTCCGTCCGTCCAAGACAAATTTTTCGGACCAAACATTCTTAACATTCTAAGACTTCGCAAAATAGGGCTCCCATACTTAAGCCCATACTTAAGGAGTGTAACGCGTCGGCCCGCGTCGACGCCTGTTTTCCCATACTTAAGAAATTTAAAAAATTTCTTCATACTTAAGAAAATTTAATTTTTTTAAGCATACTTAAGGAATGCCCCCCCATTCTCCCCCCCCCATTCCTGAACCGTGTAACGTCTACAATCCATGCTAGCCGGTGATGTTTTATAAGCAAGTAAATTCACCTTCGCAATTCATTTTCAGCTTGGCCGTTGAGCGACGCACCTCCGCGAAAAGCTAGTACAAGAATGTCTCTTCCAGACTTAGTCCTTGTTAAAATCTTTCGTGCAGTTCTGTGTAAAATCGATCGGTCTGATGAACCAGCCAGTGTGTACCTCAAGGATCTGTGCCGCATTTGATGTTCCTGCTCTCGGTTTAACGAGCTAATCATTGAGCGTGCGCAACCTGCTTTGAATGTTGGTTTGGTAGCTTGTGGGAACAGCATTACCCGTTCGCTCCTTACTAGCTACATATCGTTGGTATGGAGGATGACAGTATTGGAAAGTTAGTACAAAGTGGTTACGCATCATTGCAGCGTCTGCGGAACATTTACCAAACCCGGTATCCTCCGTACGTTAGTGCCGATGGATGGGCGGTGTCTCCTAAGTTGATTGACGCACACCTTAAAATGTTTACCTTGGACGCCATGCTGTTATCACGGCCAGCACAGCGCTCATCGATCGATGACAATGTTTTACACGTGCGGTTTGATTCTGTCGTCACGCGCTATAATCATGCGTCCCTGCAAGTGATGGATTCGATGCTTTTACGTGGCGATAATATATATTTGTCTCCCACTCGCGCCAGTTACTGCTCCCTTTGAGGTCGAGGTGGACATGACTGTGTTACTTCGATACGAAGACCTGTCACGTGAAGGGGTGCGGGCGTGTGATACCACGAACACGGCGTCATTAGTCAATGATACCGTAGTGTTCGACCGCAGCCGCCTTGCCTACGTAAAGGACGTGTCAGGTTGCTGCTTATATAATCATAAGAGTAGACAGATTTCTCACCGGAGAACGTTTCAACGGGAAAAGCTTGTACTCTCAAATAAAGACGGAGCTTATGATAACGAAAAACGTTCTCCGAGACAGCCATAGAATGACTCCCTATATAGAGGACCAATTGTCTTTCGGATTTTACCGACTTAGTCTCATGCAGAGTTAGTGCATACCCAAAATACCCTCCGGACACTTGTGACAATCGTACACGATTGTCTGAACCGTGTCGGAAGTCCCTCAAAGTTTATTGTTATATAAGTAATTTGACATGTCTTGTGCTCATTTCTTTTCGCAGTTAAAACCTAGCTTGCGATTGCAGCATTCATTACACGCTACCTCCAATATGAATACTCCTCATTTCATTGAAGACGCACTTGTTGAGCTTGAACGTATGCATATCGAATACGAAAAATGCCGTGTGTGCCAATCCTGGAATTTGTTTTTATATCGCGAGGAAGTGTTCGTCGATCCTGCGCTGCATCCTAGACATGACCCCTCTTACGCTAAGTGGAGGTTTATCCGCGAAACGCGGGAAACATGGTACAGTATTTTCAACTGTTGGATTCGCATCGGTATGGTACTACTCCGACGCAATGCGTCGCTGGCGCACTTACCCCAATGACAATGCCGGTTCCCACAGACTATATTCCCGAGTTGATCGGTTCCCCCTGTATTTCCGAGCCTGATGACGATGGAAAGTTGTGCAATTGCCGTTAGGAAATAGATACGTTTGTATACAATATGGGTTAGACCTGGCGCCCACGCCTATTTATAAAGTTTAATAGCGTGTTCTAATCAGTTATTTTCGCATTCAACACCTTCCTGGAGAATCCTGTGACAAAAAACTTTGCTTCCCCACTAGATATGAATTGGTTGGAGCTTGGCGTTGATGATGACGAAGATATGACAAAGTATGTGTCCATGTTTGGTCATAAGCCTTGCGTAAACTGTCAGGCGGAAAACGTATATGTTTTGTGCGAAAGGCCTATCGTTTTGGGAAATTGGGACTTCGACGAAATATTTGCAGGATACCGTTATGTACGCCGTACTCGGTTTTACCTATTCTTTACCTTGATGCATCTCGAACGATTTCCCTCGAGGAACCCTTGGACGGGCAAGTGGCATGAAAGGAAACCTCTGACCTTTATAATCTTCATCCAAACCAAATTACCTTACCTTACCTTACTTAATCAGCAGCAGCAAAGCTCGAATCCCAACGGGCGATACAGTCGAATGTTCCATCTCACGATCGCCAGACAACGATGGAATCGCAGAAATGAGACTGGAACCGGCAAATGAGACTCAAATGAGACAGGGTATTTTTTTGCGGAATTTTGGTTCCAGGGGCCATATAGATGTGGTATCCATGCATGATAAAAAACGAACTTTGTTAAGAAATTTTGATTTTACAGCCGAAACGAATAGCCAAAAACACTCCACGAAGGCTGAAAAGTTGGGATATCTGAAATTTGTTTAAAAGACAAGATTATTGCGATACTCACATATTTTGAAGTTGAAAATATGATATAATAACAAGGTAAGTTGAAAATTTATGAAAAGACCATGCATACTCCTAGCTTAGAATGTTTTTTGGGGTATTTTTGTGTCACGTGAAGCCGCGACACACTGAAAATAAGTGAAAATTGACTATAACACGGGATAACGGTGTTGTAGGCTCAAACTTATCTTAATTAAGAATGTTCAAAACAAAAGACATAAAAATACTTCATAGGGCAGTGCTCCACAGCTGCGGGATGGCTCATTTTTAGCCAGTTCAGCTGAAATGACTTAGGGTTTGAAGCGGGAGTGCAAGTCATGCCTTGAACTGTGATGAATGATGAAAATGCAAAGTATCCCTACTGTTCACAAGTTTCAAATATGGTCAAGAACCAAAAAAACACCACCAACAATACGTGGGATTGAAGCATATTCGCAATTACTATTTACATGCACGAGCATTACTCAGGGTTTGAGTGCAGGCTAGCCTAAGAGATGGGCGCTGGTACTTCCCCCATAAGAGCGCTGTACATCCGCACCACCGCCTGTGCATACAGTGCGTCGGCGGTGCTGCCCGACTCCCCCTGGAAGGAAGCAAGGTCTTTAAGCTCCTCCAACCCGATGCTTGCCTCGAGGGCGGCGGGTGTGCTCTGCTCCTTCAAAGCAATGACGAGCTTCTGTGCCTCTACCCCGGCCGCTCTTTGCCTGTCAGGTACCAGCCTTGGCTGTCCCACAGGCACTCCTGGTGTACCTTGGGCGTCCAACGCCACGGGCATCGGCTGCGGCGATGAGCCCTGAAGACCTCGGAGAGGGCCAGCTTGGCCTCCGGGCATCAAAGCCTGCGAAAGCCCCATTAGAGATGGTCAGTAGTGTGCCAGGTTTCGGAACTGCGAGGGACATATATAGAAAAAACAAAACAATACAAAACTTTATATTCTAAAGAAGAAGGAAACCTTACCGAGATGAGCTGCATGGCGATCTCCTGGGTGTACTTCTCGCTGTTCCTATGGTTTTCCCGTTCGATGGTCATCTGCTCCTTCAGATCCTGGACGGCTTCCTGTGACTGTTCGCTGAGGGCGTTTTTGACCGTGTCGATCGTCTTGTTGGAAGCCTCGGAGAGTTGCTGCTGAGCAACGACGTGTTTGTCCGTCAGCTGCACCTGATGCTGCAGGTGCTTGCTCTCAATGGCATTTTGCCTTTGCAACAGCGCTGCTTGGAGCTCCTTGGCCTCCTTGTTGCGCTCGTCCTGGTCTTTGCGCAATTCCTGCTCCCGAAGCCTTGCTTGCTCCCCCAGCTCCTCCAAGGCCTTCTTACCCTCCAACTTCGACTCCTCCAGAGCCTTCTGAAGGCGCTCGTTTTCCTTGGCAAGGTTGGCAACCTCAATCTCGGACTGGTCACGAGCACGTTTCAACTCTTCAAGGTTTTGTCTGTCGGCGTCGGAGTCGGTGTTCCTGGCATTAGCGTTCCGCACGCTTTCGGACGTCAGCCTCAAGAACAGGTCCGCCAGGTACTTCTTCATCTTGGCGTCCTGTGAGCATGTGCAGGTTTGTCAGTCAACAGTCTGGTCAAAACTTAATCAACAAAACAAAATAGGGAAAAGGGGGCCATAAGTACCATGTCCTGGACCTTCTCCTTTTTGGAAAGAGGTCTGTCTCGCCGCTTTGGGAGCTCATCCTCTTCCTCAGACTGGCTTTCTTGAACGATGCTCTGAGAAGGCTCCTGCTCTTCGTTTTGCACCCCAAAGGAACCGTGCAGTACTTCTTCATGGTACAACTCAGGCTCGTTGGTCTGTTCGCTGTCCGTAAGGTCCAGTTTTTGCCCTAAGGTCACCGGCGGCGGCCGACGAGAGGAAGTCCGTTTCCTTTTGGTATCTGCTGTTGGCTTTGGTGGCGATGACAGCTTTCGTTTCCTCGTGCCACTGCCCAAATCATCGCCAACAGCTCCGCTTGCACCCTTCCCCTTGGCCTCGCCAACAGCTCCGCTTGCACCCTTCCCCTTGGCCTTGAAAACTGCTTTCTGATTCCCCTTCGAGTTCTTGCTACCTTCACCAGCATGGTTGCGCACCAGCACGGGTACTTTCCGCTTGTGGTCGTGTGGAGTACTGTCCGCTAGGTCCATCATGCCTTGCATCGGTCCATTACCACTTGACATGACATATGCCGTCACCTTTCCCACCAAACGGAAGGTGAGCCCCGCTGTGAAGTTGGAGGAGGCGAGAGTCCAGTAGTTGGTGTCGCCAACCTTTGTCGCTGTCCTCGCCCCACCTGGCTGCTCCGAGCGCCTCTGCTCCTCGGCCGCGATCTTTTCCCAGGCAAAAGCCAACACCTGCTTAAAGCCTTGATACCTTTGGGCCTCCTCGGCTACTTCCCATCGGAAAATGTCAGCTTGGTGGGTAACGTGTCGAGGTCGCCGTCTGCATACTCGGGCAGGCGGATGTCGTGGGCGTAGACCTTGTTGCTCTGCAGCTGAAGAAACGGGTACCTGTCGCAAAAGTGCTCCTCCCGCTTGAGCGTGACATGTCGGCTTTGAAGGAGAGGGGTTTGAAACATGACGTATTCGGCCGTGTTCCCGGAATGCTTCTCGCTCATCAAAGTGGCATGCCACTGACCCGAGCTGCCTTGGCTCAAGTTGGCGCCAACGAACCGGATTGTGGCGCCGTCTAGATCAAGACCAGCCTCCTGCCCCAAGTCCATCACTGTTTCTACTTGCATGCCCTGTATCAAGGGCATGCGATACGTAAGTTTCTTCTCCCGGGTGAACTGGGCCTCGAGGTAGACGTACACCTGTAGAAGCCACCATTTCGGAATAAAGGAAAGTTACAGGCCAAATAAAAGCAAACAATGTGATTTTCAAAGGCAGGCCGGTCGCTTACCGGCTGTTTGCCGTTCACCAAACGCGGCACCAACTCCGTTCGAGCGTTCTTGACGTTCTGTTTGGCGTTTGTACCCTCTTCCTGCGACATCTCATCGAAGGAAATATATTCGGGGTCATCCGGACTTGGACCCCGTACGACTTTAAAGTCCACCGCTGCCTGAACATCTTTATCCTCACGGAACACGAAGGTGATGTCCTTCACGTCCCCGTGCTGGCATGTCAGGTACGCAATTGCATCCCCAAAGGTGGGAAAGACACCTGGGTTGCCTGGTTTGCGTAGGTTGAAGATCACCACGTGATCCGCAACCGCATGCCCCGACACAGGAGGCGTCCAGATCTGTTTAAGCCATGCCAGTCCAACTAACAGAGGCAACCCTAGGTTGTTGACCTCCTCAAACTCAAGCAGAAACAGCTTTCTGCCCTCCCTTGCCTTCCACCTAGGCTGCTCCAAGGCGACGTCGTTATCCTCGTCGAGTTGCTGACTTACATGGGGTGCGTCCACGATGACGCGTGTGTCCTCCTCCTCGGGTTGGGGTCCGTACCGCCTCTCGCAAATCGTCAGCATATTGCTGACGATGTTTCTTTTCGTCCGCCTTGTATAGTTTGCTTTCGAAAACATTATATCCGGACCCGTCCTCCAAGCATTTCAGCAGGAGCTCTTTCCCACATGCATGATCCAGTCCGAAGTCTGCATAGATGATTACAGGCTTCCTGTGCCCATCCTTCAGACCGCCCTGGTCCAAGCACTGCCCCAAAAGCACGTACTCCCACCCATCCGCCGTGACCTTTGCCAGATCCTGGCAGGTGATCAGACCCTGCGAAGCAAGGTCCACGCTGAACGCATATATTTCAGCGTGAACCTGTAACTGATCCAAGGGGTTGCCGTCCTGCTCGAAATTGTCCGGCAACAATTCCTTTGCTGCTTCCATGGCTTCTGCGAGGTTTAGCGGCGCAGGTGATCCTTCTGCTGGAACCGAAGGATCGGGTCCTTTTTTTTCGGGGCTGTCGTTGGGAGAAGAATGACCACTAGAACCAGCAGAATATTGCACCATTTTTTCTGCTATCCTTGAAGCTGAGTCTTCTGAGAAAACATTATTTTCTAACATGCGTTTCCACAAGGGGCCGTTTAATTCATAGTTATCCCAAGTTAGAATTGTTTCGCACACTTGTCCCGCAGTGTCAAAAGGCGCCGTAAAATAGCCCTCGTTTTTGAGCTGAGCTTCTAAAATCTTCTCCAAGTCAGGAAGGGCCCTATCTAACAGTTCTTCTACGGAAGCCAAACCCATTATTGTTGAGAACACGAAAGTGCAGAATATAAAGTAAAAACTTGCGGATTTTCGTCACCGGTACCCAGACAATAAATTGTTAAACAACTACCTGGGCACCGGTGACGAAAAACCGCAAGATTGTGTCAAGGTGGGAACAATCTACCAAAATCCTCGACAAATTCTCAGAATTCGTCGAGCAGGGCCCCAGCGCCCGTGACGAATTCTCAGAATTCGTCGAGCAGGGCCCCAGCGCCCGTGACGAATTCTGAGAATTCGTCGAGCAGGGCTTCATCGCCTGTGACGAATTCTGAGAATTCGTCGAGCGGGGCACGCCCGTGACGAATTCTGAATTCTCAGAATTCGTCGAGCGGGCCCCAGCGCCCGTGAAGAATTCTCAGAATTCGTCGAGGGCTCTCGACGAATTCTCAGAATTCGTCAAGGGCTATGGGGCCCTCGAAGAATTCCTGAACAATTCGTTCTCAGAATTCGTCAAGGGCTCTGGGGCCCTGAAGAATTCCTGAACAATTCGTCACCAATGTCACGAAACAGAAACACCTAAAGCGGTTTACCCGACTCAGGTAAGTATTTTTTTGTTCTGCTCAAAACATGGAGTCCCGCAAAAAAAGACCCTCCAGAAAGCAGCTTGCCAAAAAACAGCGAAACAATATCGCCACGTTTTGCTCGGCTGAATATTCATGCGGATGCTCTGAGAACTGCGGTCGTCAGTTTGCGTACGCTTCCTACGAAAGAAACTATAATCATAAGAATCTTCTATCTCAACCGGAGCTCACTTCTATGCTGACCTCCACTATTGCTGATGCAGTCGTGCGGGACGCTAAAACAGGAGAGCGTTGCATCCCTTGTATCAGCACCCCGTTCAAGTTCGGTGACAAGAGGGTATGCGCTGTCACTTTCCGCAACTTATGGGGCTTGCCACGTGCTTCATTCTTTCGGTATCAGAAGGCTGCCCTAGCATTGGATGGCATGATTCCGAAGACGACTGTTTTTCAAGAGAAAAAGATCCCCAAAAAGCCGTTCGGTCATTGTTACGACGCTTTTAAGGACTGGGCTATGGTTCACATGTTAAAAGGTCTTCCACAAGACATGCCAACCGATGGGTCGCTACAGATCAAGCCGCTGGATTACGACGTCGAGTATATTAATTACCGACGCCTGGTGGCGGAACCGGTCCTTGTCGTGAATAAGACCTTCCGGAAATACTGCAGGCACTTGGTCAAGAAGGAACTGAACATCCGTATTCGGAAGAAGGTGGAAGTGTCAGGCATGTGTTCGATCTGCGACAACCTTGACGCGCGTTGGGCTAAGTTGCAGGCTTCCGACCCAGACCATGACGCTTGGAAGGAGCTAACTAAGCTGAAGGAATCACACAGCGAGACGCACAAGTATCAACGCAACTGCTACGACGCACGCAGGAGAGAAAGCGCTGATCCTCTTGGGGAGATCGACTCCATCGCCCTTGACGGGGCGGCAAACAAGAATACCGTGGTGCCTCACGCCCCTCATCAAGTGAAACACATCAACGAGAAGAAACAGAATTTCTTCAACTTGCATCTGCAGCTCACTATACTACATGGTTGCATGTTGCTCTTCAATCTGAGTTTTCCTTGGAGCCAACCCAAAGGCGCGAACATGATGCTGACATCATTTACCAACCTGCTTATGCTCCTGGCTTTGGGTCATACTGGCAAACGGTTCTTCAGGAAGACGTTGCATCTTCAAGTTGACGGAGGCTCTGAAAACTGGAATCGCTACACGTTCGGCTTTTGCGCCCTGCTGGTTTATTATGGCATCTACCACAAACTCGTGTTGCATCGCCTCATGGTTGGACACACCCACAACGATGTTGATGGCTGGTTCGGTTTGATGAAGATGTACATATTCGGTAAGGATGCTACAAAAGCAGGTCGATGGCTCATCTTACTCGAAGACTATATCAGCTGGCTTATATCGTGGCCGGTAAATAAGTTCTTGAAGCTGGTACAAGTTCAGGGTCAGCAGCTGGACTTCAAAAAGTGGCTGAAGCCGCATCTGAACTGGGACCTCACGGGATATGGAGGTATGGTGCGCGACGTGCATTACGTGGAATTCCAAAAGGACGAGCGTGGCGTAGTTCGCATGAAGTACAAAGGGGGGGACCATATTAAGCCTTGTCTTCCCAAAGGCGTAGACGAGGACTTGACCAAAGGTCTGGAAGTAATGAACAGCTATCCCGACATTGACAGCTCTCCACCCTTGCAGGAAGTGCAGCCGCTTCCAGCGAAGGAGGAGGCAGCACCCTGAATGCGTTTCAGCGGCTATGTGATCATGGTGTCGACCGTATCTCTCATGAGCAACAAGAACATCTATGTGGGTATTTTCCTTTACCACAGAAAGCTTCCGACTACGACACCTGGAAGGGCCCGAAGTTTGATCAGCAGCAACTCTTGGACTTGAAGTTGCTGCTGAGCAACGCTTGGCACCAGAACACGACCGAGGCGTCCGACCCCGCAACAACTGAACCTCAACCAGAGTTGGAGACCATTGCCGACGGCAGAAATGTGATGGTCAAGGATCTGCCAGTGGACATTCCCAAAATAACGAAAAGATGTGAGCAAGAAGCACGTCGGGTTGAAGATATTTCTTTCTGGTGAGTTCTACAATAGTCACTTCTTTTAATTAGTACAAGATATGAACCGCCATCAAGCACGCTGCCCATTGACTGACCAAAGGGTTCCTTATGTTCCTTATTATTCAGGTACAATAAGGGCGAGCTTAAGGCGGTGTTGCAGCATATGGGGCTCGACGGTGCGGGGCTGGCTGCAGAGTTGGCCACACGTTTGTTCAATGCGACCGCCGCAGCGCGCAAGGAACATCAGGAAAAGGGGCGTCGCGGTCAGCGTTCGAATGCAGGAAGCGCGAGACCGGTTTCCGACGACAACGGAGGTGAAGGTCGAGGCAAGGGACGTGGGGGGAGAACAACTGGCCCCGACAGTCAAGCTGCAGTTGCTGAAGCAGGTGCAGGGAAAGGTCGAGGCAAAGGACGTGGGGGGAGATCAACTGGCCCCGACAGTCAAGCTGCAGTTGGGAGAGGTGCCGGCATGCGCGCTAATGCTGCCGCTGGCATTAAGCTTGTATACCCATCGTCCCCTCCTTCCTCCCCTGTCCAAGACAATGTCAAGACTCGCAAAGTTGGGCAGGCGGAAGCAGGTGATCCTAAACGACCACGAGGTTCTCCCCCTACGACAGCGTCTCCCACCTTTTCCCCTCCTCAACGGAAGGCCAGGAAACGTTCTGTCAACAATGGCCGCTGTCTATTTCAAGAATCGCCCGAGAAGAGTGAGTCGGACTCGTATGACGACATGCCTTTACTTCAGCGAGCAGCAAGGCCCGTAACTGCTCCAGCAGTTTCTATGAAGTCGGACTCATCAGACGAGGACGACATGCCGTTGGCGCAACGTGCTGTGGCCCGGGAATTCCTCCCGGCAGACTACACCTTCGAAATGATAACTGCTGTTCCAAAAACCTTTGCTGTCACCGCTGCAGGTGAAAACAACCCCGCCGACGAGTGCTGGTTTACGGTTCCACTGGCACGTGGGAAGGTTTCACTTCCCATGCACTATGTTGAGGTCTTGGACTTGGATTTGGAGAAACGTCTGGTACACTGGCAGTTCTGGATTCCACGCGCTGCGAACCTTACGCCGGCCTCCAAGCGCAAGCTGCGCACTTTCAAGAGCACGGACTTGCTGTTTATCGCAGACGCTTTCAGGCGCGGAGGAGTTCGGCACAGGGCGTGGCATCCCTTCAACCCTGCGGAAATGCTGACTTGTTGGGATGAGCGCATCTGTCCGCCCGAGGGCGGTATGCCTACAGGTCCTGAAAAGGAAGAGCTTTTAAAGACTATTGCCGACAACCTGTTTTCTGAGTAGAATCCTTTTTACAAGTTTGTTTACCCTGAACATGGCATCCTTCTTTTTACAGATCTTCCTACCATGTGTATACTGTTTCAATCCCAGCTCGCTAGAGCGGTTTCTTTGTATGATATAAGGAAAAACAAACTCGAAACGGTGACAACGCGCCGTGTAACTCTTGAGTATGTTGCTTAACTTCACATGGACAATTCTAGCGCTCAGGGTTTTCGGGGTTTGAGGGGTAAAATGACCAAAACGGTCACCAAAATTATGCATCCAACTATTCCTGTGTGCAACTTGCGATTGTGGACTTGTAACCAAGTTCAAACCCATCAAAATAACGTAACAACTGTGCTTTAAACTCTTGCAATATAGTTTACCACCCAATTTCCAGGGTTATTTCCCATACGACTGGCCCCGTAATGATATTTCCCCATCTTAGGGTGGTCGAAATTGAAAAAATCCATTTTTTTCCAAGGAGTTCTTATTGTTATGCATCAAGCATATGTAGAGTATATTGAAAATACATACTTGAAAAAGTTTTGGGGATTTTTCGTCGAGAATCGTATTTTTGGTGATTTTTCTGAGTTTGCGTGGCAGAAAAACACACTAAATCGTCGATAAAACATCAAATTTCTCAAAATTTGCATTCGAGAATGTTATTTTTTGTTTAAGTGCATCAAATGTGTGTAAATTCCACAAAAAAGAATGACCCCCAAAAAATGAGACTGGAATGAG
>LGRX02034152.1:0-34561 GCA_001247695.2 Cymbomonas tetramitiformis
AGGATCATGTGCGCGACCGTGCTTTGCCTTTTGCTTCCCAGCATGCCATGCCATAACGCGTGGGTGGCGTCGCTATAAATGTACGCGACTGCAGTGGCACTGTCATCGTTAGCGCCTGGCGATCGTGAGATGAAACATTCGACTGTATCGCCCGTTGGGATTCGAGCTTTGCTGCTGCTGCTGCTGCTGCTGCTGCTGATTGACTAAGGTACTAGGCCCGGTCGATCTTAAATTAAGATCTCCACTAGGCGCATCTGACGGTCGATGGGATTATTTATCTTGCCGACGTGGCGCACTCGAGAGATCCGAACATGAACATCGAGTCTGCCATTCCATTAATGATTTAACATTTCTCGATCCTCGCGTCTGCTATGCGATATAAAAGCGAATCTATCTGATATCCGAACATCCCGTCGGCCATGCGATGTTTAAATCATTTTCGCCATTACACTATCTGACCGTTAGATCATGTGCGCGACAGTGCTTTGCTTTATGCAATGTAAAAGCGAATCTATCCGATATCCGAACATCGCGTCGGCCATGCGATGTTTAAATCATTTTCGCCATTACACTATCTGTGTATCTGACCGTATGATCATTAATGATTTGACATTTCTCGATCCTCGCGTCTGCTATGCAATGTAAAAGCGAATCTGTATGATTTCCGAACATCGCGTCGGCCATGCGATGTTTAAATCATTTTCGCCATTACACTATCTGACCGCAGGATCATGTGCGCGACAGTGCTTTGGTTTTTGCTTCCCAGCATGCCATGCCATAACGCGTGGGTGGCGTCGTGGTACATACACGCGACTGTTGTGGCACTGTCATCGTTAGCGTCTGGCGATCGTCAGATCGTTAATTCGACTGCGTCGTTCGTTGGGATTCGAGCTTTGCTGCTGCTGCTGCTGCTGCTGCTGCTGCTGCTGATTGACTAAGTAAGGTAATTTGGTTTGGGTGAAGATTATAAAGGTCAGAGGTAGGTAAGGTAAGGTAATTTGGTTTGGGTGAAGATTATAAAGGTCAGAGGTAGTAAGTAAGTAAGTAAGTAAGTAAGTAAGTAAGTAGTAAGTAAGGTAATTCACTTCATGCCAAGACGCTAAAGGTCAGAGGTAGGTAAGGTAAGGTAAGGTAATTTGGTTTGGGTGAAGATTATAAAGGTCAGAGGTCTAGGCGCTGTCGATCACAAATATGCGATCTCCACTAGGCGTCGATCCTTTTCGGGACAGCACCATTAATTACCATGCGATGTTAACATGGATATCGCCATTACATCATATGACCGCAGGATCATGTGCGCGACAGTGCTTTGCTTTTTGCTTCCCAACATGCCATGCCATAACGCGTGGGTGGCGTCGCGGTACATACACGCGACTGTTGTGGCACTGTCATCGTTAGCGTCTGGCGATCGTGAGATGGAACATTCGACTGTATCGCCCGTCGGGATTCGAGCTTTGCTGTTGCTGCTGCTGATTAAGGTAAGGTACTAGGCGCTGTCGATCACAAATATGCGATCTCCACTAGGCGTCGATCTTTTTGGACAGCACGATTAATTACCATGCGATGGTAACATGGATATCGTCATTACATCATATGACCGCAGGATCATGTGCGCGACAGTGCTTTGCTTTTTGCTTCCCAGCACGCCATGCCATAACGCGTGGGTGGCGTCGTGGTACATACACGCGACTGTTGTGGCAGTGTCATCGCTAGCGTCTGGCGATCGTGAGATGGAACATTCGACTGTATCGCCCGGTGGGATTCGAGCTTTGCTGCTGCTACTGCTGCTGCTGAATGACCATCTCCGTTCGCTTTCCTCATACATAGCAAATAAAGAAAAAAGCGAACGGAGATGGTCATTCAGATTACCCATATCTAAATTCATAACACGTACAGCGAACGGAGATGAAAATTCACTTCATGCCAAGACGATAAAGATCCGAGGTAGTAAGTAAGTAAGTAAGGTAATTCACTTCATGCCAAGACGATAAAGATCAGAGGTCTAGGCCCGGTCGATCTCAAAGATGAGATCTCCACTAGGCCATCCGACAATTCAATCGGTTCAATATATTGTTCATTAGTTATTGGTTGGGCGGTTGTTATGCACGGCGGTATGATCTGCAATGTGAGACATTATATGTGTTATATGGTTAGATATGATATATTATGTCGACGGCGTACATGTAGTATACGCTAGTTACAAATAGAGGATGGCGGAGCAAGGTTTGGATGTCCAATATGATTACCAAGGCGACATAGCTAGTTACTATAATGATACGTTACTTTCTAGTGCAAACTTTTTCCTAGCGTTCGCGTGTTGGTTGCGCTTGGTGGTGGTGTATGGATGATGATATATCCCTTTCGTTCAAGTATTCATTAGTTATCAGTTGGGCGGTTGTTATGTATGTACGGCGATATGATTTGGGATGTGAGATATTAAATGTGTTATATAGCTAGATATGATATATGGTGGCGGCGTACATGTAATGTAAGCTAGTTGCAAATATTGAATGGCGGAGCAAGGTTTGGCTATCCAATATGATTATCGGGGACACAAATAGTTACTATGATTACTTATTTTCTAGTACGAACGTTTTCTTAGCTTTCGCACGTTGCTTACGCTTGGCAATTGTAGTGTAGATACACGTGTAGTCGAATAAGCAAACACTCTGCATACATATCTTACATACTATTTAGCATTTGCACATGCATGGCATCGAAAACAATTTGTTGAATGTGCAGAATGTAAATGCTCACGCACCGATCAATACATCAACATTGCGGCGCGCTGCGCGCAATTAGCGCTAACTGCATAATCAATACTAAGATTGCCTAATTGATGAGACATGTCTGCAACAAATCGTGAAGAATAGATGGAGCGTTATACATGTGGATGTGGATAATGTTGATGTCAACAACCTCTTGGAGTGTTAGCTGAAGTCTGAGCAAGCAATATATGACCCTCGTAGCAGAGTTACTTTTCTGCTACACATGTATGGCGATGTCCGTCAGCTTGTGGCAATTGCTTAGGTGGGGGCGAACATCATGTGAAAAATAATGGAGGCTCACTATACATGAGTTGGTGGTGCACATGCCCATTTTGCATACATGTGATACACATGCTCACTCTCTTTCACACACACACACACACAATCATGGCTGAATGCTTTGATCCCCGGTGTGGGTACATAGTGCAATTGATCTTCTGCGGCTACGGTGTGCCAAAGGAGTCGGTCCAAGGAAAAACCACACTCATGCACGCGCATAATTACATACTTGCACACGCATCCAAACACAACTCATACACACACACACACACTCGCGACTGCAAACGCACGCGCACACACACATTCTTGCCACTTTAACAATCGATATGCATGTTGCATGTAGCATGCACACGTTGCCCGCTGACAAAAGCAGACCCACCATCAATCCAGTGGATGTGAGAAACATGCTTGTGGGAATATATCACTGATCTATTCAGTCATAACAGGGCATGACTATATACCGCACCCACACATCCTAGCCAAAAAAGAAAGTGTGCCGCCACGTTGGAAGCTCAGCCAGTGTTACACTGCAAGTATATTATGAAAATATCACACGTTGGTGCTCGAGTGCACACCGTGAAATTCGAGAGGGAAATCGGCTGCATTGAAGTCCTCATATATATATATACAACGTTGTATATATATATATGTATATATACGTCTAGTTTTGATTGGTATGCGCATTAGCTCGTTCACTTTATTATGTGTGTGTATGTGTGTGTGTCGCGCGCGCGTGCGTGTGTGCTTAGTGCGTGTGTGTGCATCAACGGGCGTATGCACTCACAACGCACTCGCTGATATTCATCAATAATTTTGAGCGCAAGCCGAGACAGTGACTAAGGTGGTGCTTGAGGTGAGCACTGCATAATCTGATGTCCATTGATACCCCTTGCACATGCATAGAATTATTGTGCCCATCTTGAGCTGTGGCATTTGTGTTTTAGGACGAATAGCAAAGGGGGGCACGTTTGTAGCACTGTGGCAGTTGGCATCTAGCACGCATGGCATACTACTATGATCATCATATTAGTACTTTAAATTTTGACAATGTGAAAATCTCATTATGACTGCATGCTGCACAAACTGTGCGCAAATAGGCTGATGCGTATATCGAATGCAATCTTTAACAATTACCCTTGCGAATAAAAAATATCACATTATGCCGAGACGCAAATGATTGGCTGTGTATGCGGATTATTATATGATTGTGCATGCGTAATTGTGTATCCAGCCGGAAAACGTGCGAATAAAGCAATATTCACTGATGCAAGGACGCCGGGGATCGAACCCAGACCAAGAACTTGTGCGAGTCTCGTGGACATCGTCCTCCTTCATCATCCGATAAACGCATCAACGTGCATGTGCAGGGCGTGATATATATGATGCTCTCCGTGGTGTGTAACTTAGTGCTTAGTGCTGAGTATGTGATGTGTGTGTGTGTGTTCGTGTGTGAGAGAGAAGCAAGAGCTACTTTGCTTCCATGATTTGTCACATATATTGATGTGCCCGTAGTGCATTCCTGTGTGAATGGTGGGTGTTGATAATGCATGCGTGTGAATATCCAACATGTAACCATCGGAATGATACCTGACTGCGGCTACATGCATACACTACTTGCTCGTTATAATTCATCATTCGACTGAGCGACATTTGCAATTCCCACTCGCGGCTGGCGCGAGCCTATGCATGGTTGGCTGCCTTCACGTGTGGCGATATTAATGGGCAAGCGCTTCTTATATCATATATACATAAAAGTGCATTTCACCGCCATGAACGTGCATCAAACCTCGCGCTACTTCGATCGGTCGCAGCATTGTAAATCGAAGCACGAATGACGTCTCATCGACCTCCGCCATCATGACCCTATGCCAAACACACACACACCCCCCCCCTTTCTATTACAGCAACTTGCATGATAAATTGGCTGCCGCACTTCGTACGCGCGCTACAATACCGCAAACGTGTTGGCAACGGAAATAATACATTATCGTTGCCACTGCGAGAGCATGCTCACAGTCAACGCACACGCGCGCGGGTACATGCCGATGCGCAGCATGCACTTATGTGGCGCGCACAATCGCATGCATGCACTTCTTACATTATGTTAGCATGCCGTTAGCACGCCGTTAGAGGTCATAGTAATTATACACATTTATATATACATATGACCTCTAACGACGTGCTAACGGCATGCTATCAGGAGAATCTTTTGAGGAATACAGTAGACACTCAGTATTAAGGAATTCACCGTTAAGGAATCAGCCAGCGTTTTTTTTGGGTGGGGGGGGGTCACGATTTTAGTGATTTGGCTGGCTGACCCAAAAAAATAAGGAAGAGGTCCAAAATAAGGAAGGCGCTCGCTGGCTGGCATGCTTTCGGCAATCTTAACATAAGGAATTGACGCTGGCATAACTTGACGCGGTGCACATGGCTTTAGGCTAATTATTGCACATGGCATTACTGTAGGCAATTATTGGTGTTATGGTGTGTACACCATAATATCTGTCTGTCTGTCTTCATGTCTGTGTGCAGCTCTCTAAGCTGTTGCCTACTCGCTGGGTCCATTTTATCACTTCGAAAAATCAGCACACAGTTTTCTCGAAAATTTCAGTTTGTAAGGCTGACGTGAGGAAAATAACGAATGGTGCTGGCTGGCTCATGAATCGCGTTCCTTCTAATGAACAATTCATTAGCACGCGGCGGGCGGGGGGGTTCACGATTTTAGTGATTTGGCTGGCTGGAGCCAGATCTCTGTTTCATTAAATATGAGTGTTTACTGTATTCCTATTATGTGTTAGCACGTCTGAGCTTAGCACGCCGTTAGCACGGCGGTAGAACGTCGGTAGCACGTGTATATATGAGCCTTAACTATGGGCGTTCACGTTAGGACATGTGCTAAGGACATATTACTGGCATGCTACGGGCGTGCTACTGCCGTGCTACGGGCGTCCTACGGACTGAAAACCATGCTAAAGGCATGCTAAACACGGACGTCCTAACACGCCGGAGGAATATTCCCTAAAAGATTCGCTTCTTTAGTATGTCTTTTGCATGCGGTTAGCATGTCGTTAACACATGATGTGATATCGACATGCTGACGACATGCTAACATAATGTGGGGGGAGAATGTTTTCACAAATTTCCCTATCACGCTAAAGCCAAACCAACATAAATTGAAAATTCTCAGGGGGCATCGATCCAGTGACCTCACGCGCAGAAGCACACATCATGTCCACTCAACCACGTGACCGTAACGATGGGCAATTTGAGACGATGACAATAATGAATCAATCGATGAGGATAGACGATGACGCGAGTGAAGGGCTTGGCGAAAATTAAAAAAAGAAATTGAACGCAAACGGCTACCGTGCGATAGACGATAACGATATACATATTCCTCCTGCGTGCCTGCGATCCCCAACCCGAACCCGCGAGCGCGAGCGTCATGCGGTGGATTATTCCATCTCCAATCGTCCGATGGCATGGCATCGCATGGCATGACACACGTTTCGCAGAATTCGTCATCGTCATCGTTATCGTCGATCGTGCTCGCGTGACGAGGACGTGCTGTGACTTCTCACGCCCCCCAACGCCCAACGGGAAGTGAAGGTGTCCACTGTACAGAAGGCATTTTTACAGAATACTGTAAAAGTTCAAACTCACCTCTACACCCGTCAACGCTTCACATTTCACCGTCCAGCAGTGTGCAGCAGCGTGTGGTGGCCTCGCCAGCGGGTTGCATGTTATGATATTTCTCATTCTTGCTCGCTGCAATATGTCACAGGTTTGTAGTGCATGTTTTTTATATGTATATGTATTCTTAAGGGTTCGCTTGGAAGCGATATGATATATAGCGAGACTATTATGGAACGTTAATAGCTCACGCAGCGTATGTGTGGATATGAGTGCAGTGCTTCTTCAGAAGTGACTGCTGTAGCCCAACGCTACCTCCTTTTACGCAATGCCCCGCATCTCATAGATGCCACCACAATTGGGTTGTGAACCCAAGGCATTGGTTGAACAATCAGTATCGGCTGAACGAATAAGCCATATGATACTCGCATGCTTGTTCAGAACATGCTAGAAGCGAAGATGAGTTTTCTCCGAACACTTTTGGTTCTTCAAGACTTCATCTTGCTTTGTCATCTTGATGCCACAACCTGGCCTCTCGATGACAGGTGTCACTCAAGGTGAGTGAATGACAAATGGTATGACTGTACATGTCATAGTCGACCGTACTGACGACTGTCATAAATGTATGACGCGACTCGACCTGTACAGTCATGATCGACCATACTGTCGACTGTCATAATAATATATGACACGACCGACTGTCATAATAATATATGACACGACCGACTGTCATAATAATATATGACATGACATGACATGACATGGATGACAGGTATGACACGTATGACATGTATGACACATATGTCATCGGTCATAACCCTGACAGATCTCCCCTCTTAAGAGAGTTGTGTCCTCACAACGGGCATACCTTTGTATATGTCTTTAATGTCTTTGTTGTTGTCGCTTCTTGCTGGTACCAGTCTTCTTACACCGATTTGAGGCGTCCCTCATGGTGTTTTTAGGTTATTGGGGGGAACTGAGTCCACTTTAGTCCCTCACCTTAGGCATTTTAGCCATACAGTCCTTAGGATGTAGCCCACCTTTCCGGAAATCGTATCGTTGAGTGACGTTCCAAGGTTCAATGAAGAGCGTTTTCGCGATACAATCCTACGCTGGATTACTGATTGATCCACACGTTATCATGTATGTGCTAGACGATTCAAAGCATCCGAAGTCTACGTTACGGATTATTTGCGCTAGCCGTCGTCGCCTTTGCGCGATCGATGATCCCACGATTATAACGAATTATATTCGAACGATTCTCGGCCTAATATAGTGCACCCAACTCTTCCTCCCCTCCTTAAGCTACTTTGGAGGATCCTAGGCGGTGATGGGGAGCCCGATTTCGAAAACGAACAAAGGGGCTTGTTTTAATGCAAACGGAGCGGCCCTGCTTAACGGAATTGGACTTATAATCCTTTACCGGTCTGCTCAACTCCTCAATATTTTTGTCCAGTACGCACGCTTTGACGAACATCTATCGCGATGAGTGAGAATGGATTCGCCACGTACTAATGTGAAATTTATTTAGTTATGTTTGTCAAGCACAACTTAGGATCACAACTCCGTCTACCTCAGTCGATGTCTCCGGTAGTTTCGGATGACTGGCCAAGAATCCGATGACAAACCACGGTTTTGGCAAAGGTAGCATTTAGCAGTTTTTATTTATCCACAGATATGATATCTCGCTGTGCGTATCTGTGCAAGGGTATGATTTTGAACAAGGCTCACTACACCTTTAGCAAGGAAGGATCAATTCCCGCTTCAATGCAACATAATGATAAACATTAAGAGCAAGGTTATATAGATGATCGATATGTATTAGTATATATTACAAGAAGTAAGGGCATAAGGCTTAATATAATGTTTAGCCTTCATAGGCAGCTATAATGTCTGCTGCATTGGTCAGCTCTGTGGCTTTGACCCAGGTGTCATGCTCAGGACCGTAGCCTGCATATCGTACTAAATAGTATTTGACACCTCTAGTGAACTTATCCGAGAGTATATGTGATATCTCAAACAGTGGTTGCCCTTCTTCGGTGATCATCTGTGGCAGAGGCAAAGGTGCTTGGATCGAGTCATTGTACAGCTCTAATCTGGAAACAGGCTGTACCGGATGAATACGGATATCAAGATTTCCGAAATCTAACTCGTATGCACGTCCATGGCTAAGCACTTTGGAAATAGTGAACGGCCCAATATATGGCTGCTTAAAGTGTCTGCCTGCCTCTGTCAAACCAGTCCATTGAATAAACTCGGTCCGTAAAAGAACTTTCTGCCCAACAGCAAATTGCTTAGGCATGTGAGTCTTATTGAATCTGGCTTGGCTAATTTCTGCTGCTCGGGAAATGTTGTCTACCGCGTTGGCATGAACAGCCGAGTACTGGTCAAAATGATCTCGAATAGCTCTTTGTATTGGAGCAGGAGCTTCTGGCGGAATAGTGATAACCAGGTCATGAGGCGAAAGTGGTTGCGCCATCGAGTCGAGATAAAATGGTGAATAACCAGTTGATGCAGAAACGGTATTGTTAATTGCAAACTCCACCAGAGGCAACTTGTCCTCCCACGAATTGGCTGAAGTATCATTGCAACAACACCTGAAAATGAAAATGCTACTAATCAGTTTGTAAACCAGAGGATGGTGAAATCATATCATGAATCAACAATTTGAAAAATACCTGAGGATGTCCTCAATGAAGGCATGGCTCCTCTCATTGGCAGCATTCGACTGTGGATGGTGTGATGACGTCATGGACAATCTCGTACCAGTAGATTTCCACAGTGTCTGCCAGAATGTAGAGGTGAATCTGGGGTCTCGATCTGAGATGATGTTCCTCGGAAGACCATGGAGCTTGAAGATATGCTGCATATAGATAGAAGCAGTATGCTGAGCTGTCCAGGTCATGCTGAAGGGAATGAGATGACAACGATGAGAGAATTGGCACATTACCACAAATATACTGTCGTGCCCATTAGTGGTGATAGGCAGATCAGTGATCCAATCAAGAGATACATCAAGCCATTTTGTCTTAGGCACAGAATATCGTATGTGTGCCTGACCATAAGGCTTGTGTCGCCTCGTTTTCTGGCGCTGACAAACGGGGCACTCCCGAATGTACTTGATGGCTGCCGTTGTCATTCCTGGCCAATAATACCGGCTACGCAGAAGATGAAGCATGCGATTTTTGCCTACATGACCAGAAATAGTGGCTGAGTGGCACTCATGAAGGAGAATGTGGCGAAGTTGTGTGATCTCACCGTCATCTGTGGGGACTTTAGCTGTTGGTGGAATGTACAGCTGTCTGCCATATATGGTCTTACGATAGATCAACCCCTGAATGAGCTCGAAGCTGTAGCTGCTGACTGACTGTGATGAAGTTGATGATGTCAGTTTAGCCAAAATAGTCTGTGCAAATGTGTCACGATCATATTCGGATATAATGATGTCGTGTAGCTGATGAGCCGATGAAGAAGATATAAGAGCAATGAATGTAGTATCTGCAGATGGAATGACCTCGCTGATGTCCATATGATGAAGACAATCAGTAAGTTCAAAAAGTGCAGAGATACGCGTGAGTGCGTCTGCAACCTTATTCTTCTCGCCAGCAATGTGCTCTATACGGAAGTTGTACTCAGAGAGTTCATCCAACCACCGTGCCTGTTTGGGGCTCAGTGTGGATTTGGTCTGGAAATAGACCAGTGGCTGATGATCTGAGCGTACAATAGTCTCAGGAGCTCCCAACAAGATGTGGCGAAAGAATCGGAAGCCTTCCACAATGGCAAATAGCTCGATCTCAGGAATAGGCCAACGTCTCTGTGTATCGGATAGAGTGACGCTGTGATAGCCACATGGCTTCATACCTTTTCCTTGATCCTGGAGTAATACTTGGCCAACGTGTGTGCCTGATCCATCGACCTCCAAAATAGATGGCAGTTTCTGATCTGGAAGCTGTAATACTGGAGCGTTACAGATGGCACTTTTGAGGTTATCAAATGCCTGCTGCTGCTCAGATTCCCAGACAAATTCTGCATTATCTTTAAGGAGACGATTGAGAGGTTCGGCAACTTTGGAGAACTTTGGTATGAATCTCCTGAATTGACCAACCATGCCCAAGAATGACCGAAGGGATGACTTGCCATCTTTAGCCATACGGCGTAGAGGCTGCTTTCCAACGGTAGGACCATAAGACACTGGAGGCTGAATTGCCATGACTGCTCTGATCCTGTCTTCGATGATGGATAGGCCTGCTTCAGATATGTGATGTCCGATAAAATCTATAGATCTAACGAACAACTCCACCTTGGAAGGCCTGATGAAAAACTGGTGATCTCTGCAACGCTGGAGGAACTGTCGAACATGCTTCACATGACTGTCAAAATCTGGACTGTAAACGATAGTGTCGTCCATGAATATGACAAGGAACTGGTCGATGAAGTCGAAAAATGCCCGATTTCCTACACGAAGTGCTGTTGCAGGAGCATTGGTCAATCCGAAAGGCATAACTGTCCATTCATAAGAACCGTATCTGGTGCGAATAGCAGTTTTATGTATATCATCCGGATGAATGGGGATTTGGTGAAAGAACTGGTTGAAATCAAATCTACTGAACCATCTTGATCCCTTCAGCTGCTCTAGTAGGGTGTCATGTGGTGGTAGTGGATACGTGTCCTTGATGGTGATGTTATTCAGGGCACGATAATCACAACACATCCTCCACTTTCCCCCTGGCTTAGGAGCGAAAATGATTGGGCATCCATATGGCGATGATGATGGACGAAGGATACCCAACTCGACATATTTGATGATTTGCCGTTTGAGTTCCTCCATCATGGGTGCTGGAATGGTGCGTACTGGCTGTGAAGGAGGCTTATGTCCAGGTTCGATGTCGATTCTATGATATCCACCTTCAAACCGCTCTGGCCTATGACCAGCCGGAAGATCCTCTTGGAAAACGTCTGAAAAGTCTTCTCTCACTTGATCACGTGCTGTTGTGACCTCGGGGTCTTCCATTGTGGTGTCTGAGTCTGATGCTGCAAAGACCAATTCACCATCGACCTCGGAGAGGAAAAAGAGATATGCTACGGCTTCTTCAGCCGAACCACTGGATCGAATGCGACGGAGATGTTTCCTCATAGTGGTGGCATTGACCAATTCCATTTCAGGAAGGCCATCTGAGTCTGGAGTCTGCTCAACTCTGGACAATACTGTGCGAATACTGGAGCCTGATGAATGCTTCCTAGTGATCGTCAGATTTTGGTCTGAAAGTCAATATGTGGATTCCTCCTCTCCAACCAATCTTGACCCAGAATGACAGTGAATGGTTTCATGTCAATGATGTAGAGATCTACTGAATCCTTATACTTGCCCAGCGTGAATGTAGCATTGGGAAGATAGGATGTACATGGTAGTTGGCTTCCTCCAGCCAATCCCACTGAAAATGATGAAGAATCTGTGGGAGGTATACCAAGCTGAGCAGCGAACTGTCTGTCGATGAAAGATGATGTGGCTCCTGGATCAACCAAAATGTGAGTATTCTGTCCATGGACTTTCCCCTTATACAGCAACAGCTTTTTCTGTGATTTCAGCTGTGCTGTCTGAGACTGCATCTGTGCGATGTTTTCTGTGGGATTATCCATCTGCTGAAACTGTAGTGTCAGTCTGGATAGGACTTCCTCTGAAATACTCTCAATCCGGCCACTTGCTTCAGTGGCACTTTCTGGCTGATCTACCCTCGGGGTGCTCTCATCACCGGTACCTGCGCAGTACCCTGAGAGTTTCCCTGAGGAGCTGAAGCTGATGGAACTGGATCTGGAGTTGCAACTGCTGCATTGATGCTGTGCTGACTCTTCAGTTCCTTGACCAAGGTGTTGATCGTGTTAATGAGTTTGTTAGACCCATCTTTTGCACCCTGATTCTTCTGTGGCTGTCTCTGATTCTGAAAGGGATTCTGTGCTGGTGGCTTGCCTTTGATCTGCTTTCCATCATTGGTAGTGGTGGCCCAACAATCCTTCTCGATGTGACCTGGTCGATCACAACGATGGCAAGTCTTATTCTGATTCTGTTTCTGTGATTGTCCTTTTCCTTTTCCTTTTCCCTTGCCTTTGCCACTTTTTCCTTTATTCCTATTCTGATTGGACTTCTGACTGTCATTCTGTTTCCAATTCTGATTTTTGGATCTGTCGTATGGCTTATTGCCACGTCCTCTGTCCTTATCCTTTTTGGCTGGCCCTCCAGATGACTGTTCCTTCTGCCCTCGATAATGAAGAGTCTCTGATTGCTTCGAATGAACAACATAGTTCAAGTCGAGCAATATCTGTGTGGTTAGTGACCACGACATATTATTCCTTTCTGTTTCTGTCAGGAATCGTAAATGAAACTGTCTGCGAAGTTCCGGATCTACGCTGTTGACGAATCTGTCCTTTATCAACACATCTTCCAGTTCAACTGCTGCCAGTGCAGCCAGTGAAGTGAATGTGCGTAGATAATCTGAAAAAGTCTGGTTTTCCTGTTTCAGTGACATTAGGTGTTTTTTAGCCACTGATCTTTTATGGGGGTTACCAAACTGTCTGAGGAAAATCCCTCTGATTCCTGCAAATGTGGCATCTGGTTGATTTGCCACGACCTGGAAATAGTGTCTGTCGTTATTCTGTATGAGAGTAAGAAACACTGTGATCAAATCCTTATCATTGACACCTGGATAAGTGAACTGGAAATATCTGTCCACTGTTTCCAACCAGACCTCTGCGTCCTGTCCTGATTTGAATTCCCTAGGTGGTGCCATTTTCACCTTGGGGACCAAACTGGGTGGAGCTGGTGGAGCTGGTACTGTATCTGCATCTGGATCTACAAAGACCATCGGAGGACTGTCTGCAGTATATTCTTCATCTGGTTCCTGAGGCTCGTTTTCAGGATCTCGATATCTGCTCATATCAGGCTTCATTCGGCTGATATTGTCGAAGAACCCTATCTTGTCGTATCTGGTCTGGGTATTATCATAACCAGCATGCCATTTCGGAATCTTGAAACGACTGTATGCATCATATGAGCCTAAGATGTCAAAGAACCATGTAGACGGATCTGCATTGATGGGTGGAATATCTGGATCTTCTGCTTCTGCCATCTAATAAAGACAAAACACAACACCAAAATCTCTTCAGCTAACTGAGTGTGTGAAGATATATATATACCTATGTTATATATGGTATATCTGTATATTATGATGAGGTTATGCATGTACATATATCCACCTTCTTCCCCCCTCAAGGAAGTGTGTGATACAGTGGCAGTTGTCAATTGCCAATACCTCATTCAGCATGCATTCCTTATAGGAATCAGCTGTTACAGTTTTAGGGTTGCAGCCCTACAGTCCTTGGGTTGTAGCCCTGCAGTTTTTGGGTTGTTGCCCTACAGTTTTAGGGTTGTTGCCCATAGTATTATCATGTCTACGATGATTTAGCATGATATAATAATGCCAAAAAACGAAGTTTTTCCAAATAATGGCGGCATTTTAGGGCATGTGTGGTTACAGTGGCCCTATTACCCAATACATTGTTTAGGGTGTTACTTGATATCAGTAACCCTAATACAGGTAAAAAATAAGCAGTATAACGATTTTGCCAAGATTTTTAAGCAAAACTGCATTCAATACCTAAGTGAATGTTAGGTGATTTTCAGAGGGTACGTTATACCCCTCACACACACATTCAAATATTAGGGTGTTACAGGGTGTTACACGTGTTATGTCTTTCAGGGATTGTTATTTGATAGATAAATATCCATTATAGTAAAAAAAATCAATCCCGAATTTGCAAAAGATTACACGTACAGCATTTTGACCGATTTAGTGTTACAGCCAATATGTTTACCCCTATATATTACACACCTAATATCTAGGGTGTTACACGAGATATGACATGTGTCATTATGATTTTCTCATACCTCAATAGGTATAAAATCATATTATCAAATAAAATAGGGTCCGATTTTCAATTTTCAAATCTATCGCAAACGGATTTTACCTATTTTGGCCGTTTTTGGCTATATGTATATATATATATATATACATATCTCTGTGTGTGTGTGGACTGCAAAGTACAGAAACACTGCAAATCACTTTTCCTTTGCACATGACAAATTTCATGGCATAAAAGTGAATTATGCTGCATATCAACATCTAAGGTTGATCACATTTCTGGGTTTTACTGATTGAAACCCATGGAGGCATATGCACTCTCTGGTGATATTTAAGATATATCAACTGTAATGAATTCACAGTTGTGTCAGATCCTAAGATATATTTGGATGTATACAACGAGTATATCAAGTGATATTTCTGTGTTCAAATACATCTGGACACTGCTAGATGTAATCTAAGCAGTTTTTACACAACACAATGTTTGTGTGTATGTACGTCCACAACCACCTTTTGTCAATTCATGTATGGTTGCTGATCTGAGTTGGTACATGCATGTGAAGTGATCATCTGTATCAACTGTCAGAATGCAATGTAGATATTGATGTTGCTCCAGCGATGATATGTGAGTGAGACGCATGGACAATGCTCAACAGTGACCAGCTGTTATTTGAGCACTGTATACTGCCTTCGGGTCTGGAGATATCTCCATCCAGCCCTTCAGCATGTTATTTGATCCTGTCCCATATCTATCGCCATCACTTGACACTTCCACGCACATGTGTTTGGAAGTGGGATCTATGTATTATGTATTGATACAATCCTTAATCATTACACTTGGAGTCAGTGTATTGTCAACATGAATGCTAGTGTTTGTGCAGTGTATAGTACTGCTGATTAGTACTAGTGTGTGTGTGTTTACTTACACACACTTTGCAAGATCTTTATGGATATCACAATATCCTAACAGCTTATCATGCAGATTGTCAGTATACCACGTACTGATTATATCTAACATGATATATATAGTTTAGGGATTGTTGTAATTCCATGATAATCTCATTACGATATGAGTTGCTGATAAATTTCACATGAAGCTCAGGTGAGCATTCCTTCAAGTAATCCACCATAGAATGTACATGTTACCTGGAGAGCATCTCGGCTCCACCAGGGCACGACAAACTAATTATGGTGTTATGATTACTGTCAGGCACCCTTTGCAACATGGATTCTAATATAGTTTAGCATTCACTGCAATATGCTTATGCTCTATTTAATACAGCTGTTATCGTGATCAAGCTGTTCAATATAATAAAGTATGTAACATTTACAACATTGCAATCATTCAGAATAAAATGTGTGCATGATATAGAAGTGTATGCACTGTGTATTAATGATTGCTGTAAGTGAAATGAGTGTATATGTGTGTGTGCTGATCTGCACACACATGTTGTGCACAGATCACTGTGCTGCTGATAAGTATAATGCTGATGATCAAAAGTATTTGTGTGGTCATCAGAACATTGGAATCTGCTGCATGGTATAGTTGCATGGTATAATAATGCATGGTACATCTCTGCTGCATGGTATATACTGATGGATAGTATATGCTGCAAGTGTGCGTGTGTGTGTGTGTGATATGGCTACACACACAACATATAGTACACAGACATGTGATTGCACAGCGTCCATATTTATCTGATCTCATCTACTTATATGTGTGTGTGTGTGGCTACACACACAGCATATGATGCACACCCATTTGATTGCAAACTTGTATGTAAATCTGCCAGTGAATGGATAAACATCATCTCTTATGTGCAAGCATCACAGATTTAAGTAGCATGCTGCATATATGTATACCATCATAGCGCATCGTCTATTCATGATGAATCTAGCAGGTGTATGTATATCCTGTCAAGCAAAATGAGTGATTTTTGCAACCATTTGAAATGACGAGATTTTGATGCGTATACTGCACTGAAAATTAGTGCGAGTAGCGATTTATCAAAGTCGCTGATGTGCGCGCTGCAAATAGTGAACATATCTCTGTCGCAGGTATGCATGGCATATGATATGAATGCCATTTCGTGTACGGAACATACACTGTTGACGATTTGTTCATCTGCGCGTCAGTATGTCGCATATCGTGCAATTTTGCGAATGATAGCAGCGTATGTATGCGATTTGTATGCTGTATGCATACCTCTTCACGCTGTTATATTCTGACGGTGATTATGCGAGCGTAAGTGTTAGCGACGGTATCTCCCGCGCACTTCGTCCGCTGTTTATTCCGCAGCGAGTGTAGTTATGCGATATATGTCTTATATGTGCGACTGCGAGCGCCTGTATGTATACGCGATCCGCGAACCTGTTGCACACACAAAATACAATATATCTCTATTTGCTGCACTGCACACTTAGGTCCTCGTTCGTCGCGTGGACGATTAGAATACCACTCTTAAGGGTTCGCTTGGAAGCGATATGATATATAGCGAGACTATTATGGAACGTTAATAGCTCACGCAGCGTATGTGTGGATATGAGTGCAGTGCTTCTTCAGAAGTGACTGCTGTAGCCCAACGCTACCTCCTTTTACGCAATGCCCCGCATCTCATAGATGCCACCACAATTGGGTTGTGAACCCAAGGCATTGGTTGAACAATCAGTATCGGCTGAACGAATAAGCCATATGATACTCGCATGCTTGTTCAGAACATGCTAGAAGCGAAGATGAGTTTTCTCCGAACACTTTTGGTTCTTCAAGACTTCATCTTGCTTTGTCATCTTGATGCCACAACCTGGCCTCTCGATGACAGGTGTCACTCAAGGTGAGTGAATGACAAATGGTATGACTGTACATGTCATAGTCGACCGTACTGACGACTGTCATAAATGTATGACGCGACTCGACCTGTACAGTCATGATCGACCATACTGTCGACTGTCATAATAATATATGACACGACCGACTGTCATAATAATATATGACATGACATGACATGACATGGATGACAGGTATGACACGTATGACATGTATGACACATATGTCATCGGTCATAACCCTGACATGTATTATTTTGTGTGTGCTTAGCGCGATCATCCTTGGCATGCGCGGAACTTTGACTTGGAGTGAACGGGAAGATTCCCGCGAGTCCTTTGCACTCGAAATAGTTGGTTCAAATCCAACTCACTCCACCTCTCCTTTTCAGTTTCCTTCGTTAATTTCGTTTGTCACTTATATTATCTTTCATCTGTACTAAACGTCACTTGGTTGGTTTTGTTTTTCAGATCGCTGAAAATATTCGAGTGGTGAAATCGTTTTTTCCACCATCATCTCGCGTTCACATTCGCGCTTCTTTGAGGTTCCTAGGTTGCTAGTTATGTTTTGCACAAGGGAATCTTTAATGCGCTTTCCGCTTTTTACTAAGTGTTGGTTCTTTGCTTTACTTTTCAGAGTAGAGAAAGCAAAATTTCAGCCCATGACCAACGCCAAGACTTAAGGTAAAAGCTATACCCTTTCTAAGTTAGAACCTAAGTTGTTGTGATTTTGTGTGAAGTTTCTCACTTGACTAAGTGTTGGTTTATTGTTCCACTTGCTTTTTCAGATCGAATGAGAATGGGCGAGTGGAAAATCTCGGAAGGTTTTACTCCAAGACCAACGCCGAGATTTCTCGCTTGTTGCACGTTGTTTTAAAGAGATTAGGTTGATTCCCTAGAGGCAATTTTCGGACTAGAGCCTTGTTTTGAGCGAATTAGGCTACGAATGGGGCAGCCCTACTTACGATTGGATTGTAATGTGGATAGTAAAAATATTAACGTTTCTAGACTTCCCAATTGTATCCCATCGTGCCTAGCTAGCTACACTATCGTATTAATATGATTGTATTAAACATGCTCGAGTGTTCCATGCGTATGCGTGATGTGCTAGCCTTCGCATAGCATACGCATTGTGAACACACTTTATGTAAGTAGCACACATTTTCGCAATCCTCTAGTGATATAGTGCATATAGATAGGCCTCGTACACACGAGTGCTAAAGGCATACTAATGACATTATATGCACATGCTAACATCAGTTATGATATCGGCGTTTCTTAGTATGTATGTAGTACGTCCGTAGCATGTCGTTAGTATCGTATCGTTAACATGTGAATAACATGTCGATAGTATGCGTTTAGTATGTACTTGTTAGTACGATCATAGCATGCTAAAGGCATGCTAATGACACTATATGAACATGCTAACATAAGTTATCATATCAGTGTTAGTATCCGCGTAGCACGTCCATAGCATGTTTTTAGTATGCGTTTATGATGGTTGCGTTAGCATGGACATATTATTCTAAACACGTACTAATTCAATGCTATGGACATCATATTGGCATACTAAACCACTTGGCTTGCCATTGTTAGCATGTCCGTAGTATGCCGTTAATATGCCGTTATGATGCCGTTAGTATGTCCTACTAAGAACGTGCTAACGCCATGCTAACGTTGCGTTAGTGTGTCGTTAGCACATATCGGTAGTGTGTCGTTAGCATGTCGTTAGCATATAAATTCACGTTAGGACATGTGCTAACGACGTGCTAACAACATACTACCGACCGTTAATATGTCGTTAGCATGCATTGTTATAATTCGTTAATATGTCGTTAACACGCGTTTAGCATGTCGTTATCAGCATACTAACGTTTTCCAGGACCGTAGGGGTCATCACTGTTGACTTGGAGGCCATTGTCGCAGAGCTGGAGGGACTCTCGTGTTCATCATTATGGCTATTACCCGGAAGTACTGGTAATAGTACTTTCGACGCCGAAAGTACTGTCACAAGTACTTTCACGGCATAATTTTTTTCGGGGTCTTCCCATTATTGGGGGGGGCTGCCAATCATATCCCAGTCCCCTAAGGACCTAAACTGAGTTGTCTTATGCCCCATTGGTCGGCTTTCCACTTGTAGCCTTCTCAATGGATGCTAGAAGCCAAGGGGGTAGCATTTTTTGTTACATTCCATTGTTTTGTAGTTGCAAAGATAGTGCCCTCTCCTTTTGAATTTTTTGAAAGCACGCATTGGCCGATGAACAAGCTGGCGATCACTCAAATCATAACTATATATCGCATCTAATAATGTATGTGACAATAAATCTGATGACATGATGGCATGTATGATAAGTTGCGGGTCAAACCCAGCCCTACAAGTGTGTTTAAACTAAGGGATCTTATGGTAGGATAGGGTACACAAGTAGCATGCCGTGGATTCTCCCAACGGGCACCCTTGTACCGAGTATCGCTCGGAGATGATTTGTAACGATGTTGTGGACTATGAGACCCATTTTTGGGACCCCGATCGATGTCTAAGGTGCATATTTGAGTTTCGAAGAGAGTTCAGAGCCTACAGACAGCGTACCAGTACGCATACACAAGTAGCATGCCGTGGATTCTCCCAACGGGAACCCTTGTACCGAGTATCGCTCGGAGATGATTTGTAACGATGTTGTGGACTATGAGACCCATTTTTGGGACCCCGATCGATGTCTAAGGTGCATATTTGAGTTTCGAAGAGAGTTCAGAGCCTAGCAGACAACGTACCATTACGCATACACAAGTAGCATGCCGTGGATTCTCCCAACGGGCACCCTTGTACCGAGTATCGCTCGGAGATGATTTGTAACGATGTTGTGGACTATGAGACCCATTTTTGGGACCCCGATCGATGTCTAAGGTGCATATTTGAGTTTCGAAGAGAGTTCAGAACCTACAGACAGCGTACCAGTACGCATACACAAGTAGCATGCCGTGGATTCTCCCAACGGGAACCCTTGTACCGAGTATCGCTCGGAGATGATTTGTAACGATGTTGTGGACTATGAGACCCATTTTTGGGACCCCGATCGATGTCTAAGGTGCATATTTGAGTTTTGAAGAGAGTTCAGAGCCTAGCAGACAGCGTACCAGTACGCATACACAAGTAGCATGCCATGGATTCTCCCAACGGGCACCCTTGTACCGAGTATCGCTCGGAGATGATTTGTAACGATGTTGTGGACTATGAGACCCATTTTTGGGACCCCGATCGATGTCTAAGGTGCATATTTGAGTTTTGAAGAGAGTTCAGAACCTACAGACAGCGTACCAGTACGCATACACAAGTAGCATGCCGTGGATTCTCCCAACGGGCACCCTTGTACCGAGTATCGCTCGGAGATGATTTGTAACGATGTTGTGGACTACGAGACCCATTTTTGGACCTTGATCGAAACACCATAGCAAGACCCTACTTTTATGTTATCTTACCAGAGTAACCACTGAGTGTGTAATATGTTAGGAATGTGCGCTGCTATCATTCTGAGTGGGAATATAGTGGCCTCTACGTGTTCACATTGAAGTTTAAGAAAGTCGGAAATTAAAAAATCGTGCAGTTGGAGTAATTAGGCTCCAAAATTAATTTTCCTGAAATTAAATGTGGCAGTGTGTCTGGAAATCTATTGTTTAATAGTAGGGTTGATTCAAATCGGTTCGGCAAGCGGTGTAATACTAGTACGGTCATGCATTAATGTTAAGATCGATATATTTGATATATACATCACTTTATAACTCGCATGGATCGCAATATCGAGGCAGTTATGGCAATTTGGGTTTGGGTTTGAATGTGGCCAAAATGGCATTATTGTGGAGTATGTGACCAGCATTCCGCTTGGGAGGAATGCCATAAATTGTGCAAGCTAAACATGGATCAAACCCCTCAACTCAAAGGACACTCATCTATGGCAGTATATCGAATTTTAGAAATGTTAACGAGCTCTATACATTCACATATGCGGTCACCATGCACCCACATATGACGTGCACCATATGGACGGTGACTATGGAAATCACGAATTTTTCTGTATTTGATGAGCGCGGCCCACATCACCACGTGTTTTGAGCCCCAACCTTTATCATAATAGCATGCAACGTAGCACACGTTCGAACAAGGTCCCAATAATGTTGGGCACCGCTTTACTCGACATCCTAGGCCCATTAACAGCACCTAACAACACATCTAGTCGAAAGTACTTGTGACAGTACTTTCAGAAATTAATTATTTTCTGGTTTTTCACACCCTAAAAGTATGCTATAAATATACCAACCTAAACTTGATAACGGCACGTGTGAGTCATTTGGGAAATTAAAAAGGGTCGTAAATGAATTTTCAAAAATGTTAAACGACCCATATCACCAAGTATACCGGATATCACATAGTTTTAGCAAAGTACTTGTAATAGTACTTTCCCGCCGGGTAATAGCCAATTATCACGAAGATCTCAGGCACGACGCCTCCACCACGGAGTTGGGAGCAGCTCACCTTCATCATTGACTCAGAAGCACTACGCCTCCATCGCAGAGTTGGGAGCGGCTCACCTTCATGACGACGTTCATCGAGGAGGACTTGGAGGTGGGGTACGCCATCACCATACACTGGGAGGCGGCATAGCACACTGTTGGTGCACACCTTGGAGGTGGCGCAACGCATTGGTGGCATACACCGCTACAGCACACCTCGGTCAGTGTAGAGCTGGAGGGACGACACGCCGTTGATGAGGCACTGGGGGTGGTGGATACACAGAGTGGTGGACTTTTACATCACGCTTGCACACAGTGAGTTGCTGGCAGGTGTATACGTTGTATATACTATGTATTGGTGAGTCGGTCGCATCAGACACCCACACGCTTGACGCGGATGCGTCATACAGGTTTGGTGGATATATTAACATGGAGTGCACAGCGTCACACCACACTCAGAGGAGGAGCGGTTGCAGCAGGGCTGATGGACACGCTTGACAGAGGGTGCACTCGGTGAGACGCCGGAGCACACACATATTGGAGGCGCAGAGCATGGAGAGTGCGATGCATCACCACGGACTTGGAGCTGCAGCAGGCCGCCACCACGTTGGCGAACACATGACGGTTGGTGGGTTGAGCTGCAGTACACAGCTACCGGGGGACACGCGGGCATTGGAGCAGACACTTGGAGATATGCCTGCACACACTTGGCGGCTGGCGAGTCGAGACACACGCAACACTGGGTGACACACAGTTGACACCACTGGGGCACACTGTGACGGTGAGCGCACGATGCGGACAGTTGGCGCACACACCAGGGTGGTGGGCGTAAGTCATACATGACACACCACACCTACAGGAGCATGACACGTCACGCCCGGAGGCACATCTAGTGCACAGACACAACAGATGGGTGGGATCATTCAGTGGGCCAGCTCAGTTACGCACACGGCAGATCTTACAGAGGAGTCACGGGTGGCAGAGCGTTTTGTGGCTCAGACAGCATACATCGTGTAGAGGAGGAGCCGCTGGCTTATCAGACCACCTGGCAGAGCGAGCACTTTGAGAGGAGCACCCGTAGCTGTGTGGCGTCTGGCATCACCGACGAGCACTTTGAGAGGAGCACCCTTAGCTGTGTGACGTCTGGGCATCACCGACGAGCACTTTGAGAGGAGCACCCGTAGCGTTGTGGCGTCTGGGCATCACCGACGAGCACTTGCATCAGTGTGACGTCGGACATCATTGACGAGCACTTGAGGCGGGGGCAGCAGCTGCACATCACCTTCGCAGACTTGGGGGGGAAGCACCAGTAGCGCGTCACCTTCGTAGACCTCAGAGGGGCGGTGGCAGTACGTCACTTCCGCTGACATGAGGTGGCAGTAGCCTTCATGCGCACACACGGTACACGCAGGCGCCGGAGCACACACCGTCGAGGAGGACTCGCAGGAACAGTGCAGCGCTGGAGGGACAGTCGTGTACGCCACCACTACTACAGGGTTGGAGGGATGACACGCCCTCATCGCGGGCTCGGAGGTAGCTCGCCACCGTCGCACACCTGAGGTTGGGGACGCGCTCGCCATTATGGCAGGCCTAGAGGCCACGCATTATCATTGCAGCCGTGGGAGAGAGGCGGAGCACTCTGGGGTTGTTGCGTCATCATCATGGGCTTGGAGCTTGCACACCACTATCACTGAGCTGGAGGACAGCTCATCACTATCATCAACATATACTGGGGGACACATCAGCAGAAGATGGTTGGCGAGCCTTGAGAACACGCACTTGCGCCGCCGTATGACAGATGTACGTATTGGTGGTTGAGCACGGACTGGTGGCATCACGATGCCCATCAGAGCGCACTGCACAGATAGCGGGCGCACACATGTGAGGTCTGGTGTGTTGAGCTACAGTACGCAGGATGCATATACTGGGGGACACATCAGCAGAAGATGGTTGGCGAGCCTTGAGAACACGCACTTGCGCCGCCGTATGACAGATGTACGTATTGGTGGTTGAGCACGGACTGGTGGCATCACGATGCCCATCAGAGCGCACTGCACAGATAGCGGGCGCACACATGTGAGGTCTGGTGTGTTGAGCTACAGTACGCAGGATGCATATACTGGGGGACACATCAGCAGAAGATGGTTGGCGAGCCTTGAGAACACGCACTTGCGCCGCCGTATGACAGATGTACGTATTGGTGGTTGAGCACGGACTGGTGGCATCACGATGCCTATCAGAGCGCACTGCACAGATAGCGGGCGCACACATGTGAGGTCTGGTGTGTTGAGCTACAGTACGCAGGATGCATATACTGGGGGACACATCAGCAGAAGATGGTTGGCGAGCCTTGGAAACACGCACTTGCGCCGCCGTATGACAGATGTACGTATTGGTGGTTGAGCACGGACTGGTGGCATCACGATGCCTATCAGAGCGCACTGCACAGATAGCGGGCGCACACATGCGAGGTCTGGCGTGTTGAGCTACAGTACGCAGGATGCATATACTGGGGGACACATCAGCAGAAGACGGTTGGCGAGCCTTGGAAACACGCACTTGCGCCGCCGTATGACAGATGTACGTATTGTGCCTATTCTCCCGGGGGTGGGTTAACCCACCGTAAGAGGGGTTTACGGTGGGTTACCCAACCCTAAGCATTCCACATTTCCCGCGTACTCCGCGCGATAACAGGTGGTCAATCCCGTGAAAAATAACAACTAGACGCCCATACGGAGCTGGCAAAATCACCAACAACCCAAGCAGGGCTTTGGAAACTCACAAAACTCATGCCGCCGTCAACCCAAACCAGAAATCCAGAAAAAATATGTTGGTCGTTTGCTTACCGTCCCGTCAGGTGCCTGTATGTGGTCGGGATTCGTTGGGCCCTTCAAGAGTTCGCCGATAACTGTAGTGACCTCTTTGAATACCCTCTCGACGGACGCGGAGGTAGTAGGCTATGACCCAGGGAACGGGCAGCGAGCAAGCTCTTCACTGTCAAATTCAAATACGAGGAATATCTGGTCGGTGACCCACCGGAGAACGAACGCGACGAAGAGGAGGCACCAACCGAGACAACCTTAGCTCTTGTTGTTCGCAGTGGCAACGGCTCTGACTCGGCCGACCCAGCAGCACCACTTGTTCGCCCTAGGCCTCGCAGGAATGACCGTTAATATGCGCTTACCCCAAGTAATGTGAGTATTTCTTCTAAAATTTACATGATATTTTGCTGTATACCCAAATGTGGATTAGCGCGCGGGAGGTTGGCTATCTTGACTTTGGGCATGCATGTGATAAATCGTGATGCCTCAACACATTATCGAACCTTAAAAAGTCTTAACATGCCATCAGAGATGAGGTATATAGCCTAGGTGAACCTACCAATACGTCCGGTTTTTGGTAACCCGCCGTAAGCAATTGCCTCAACCCACCAGTCGACCCTATCGACTCGGCATATCATTTTCGTGAAATAAATCAGTCGGAGTGCATTATATTAGGGTATCTACGGTCGAAAGGACTAATAACAGTTATCCCGAAGATAGGTTCGATGCCTCAACTCGATTTGTGCATGAGTTATAGGCCATTCAAAATTGCTCTTACGGTGGGTTAACCCACCTTAGCCCCGGGAGAATAGGCAATTGGTGGTTGAGCACGGACTGGTGGCATCACGATGCCTATCAGAGCGCACTGCACAGATAGCGGGCGCACACATGTGAGGTCTGGTGTGTTGAGCTACAGTACGCAGGATGCATATACTGGGGGACACATCAGCAGAAGATGGTTGGCGAGCCTTGAGAACACGCACTTGCGCCGCCGTATGACAGATGTACGTATTGGTGGTTGAGCACGGACTGGTGGCATCACGATGCCTATCAGAGCGCACTGCACAGATAGCGGGCGCACACATGCGAGGTCTGGCGTGTTGAGCTACAGTACGCAGGATGCATATACTGGGGGACACATCAGCAGAAGATGGTTGGCGAGCCTTGAGAACACGCACTTGCGCCGCCGTATGACAGATGTACGTATTGGTGGTTGAGCACGGACTGGTGGCATCACGATGCCTATCAGAGCGCACTGCACAGATAGCGGGCGCACACATGTGAGGTCTGGTGTGTTGAGCTACAGTACGCAGGATGCATATACTGGGGGACACATCAACAGAAGACGGTTGGCGAGCCTTGGAAACACGCACTTGCGCCGCCGTATGACAGATGTACGTATTGGTGGTTGAGCACGGACTGGTGGCATCACGATGCCCATCAGAGCGCACTGCACAGATAGCGGGCGCACACATGTGAGGTCTGGTGTGTTGAGCTACAGTACGCAGGATGCATATACTGGGGGACACATCAGCAGAAGATGGTTAGCGAGCCTTGAGAACACGCACTTGCGCCGCCGTTGTACAGATGTACGTATCGGTGGTTGCACGGACTGGTGGCATCACGATGCCCATCATGTCAGTGAGCGCACTGCACAGATAGCGGGCGCACACATGTGAGGTCTGGTGTGCTGAGCTACAGTACGCAGGATGCATATACTGGGGGACACATCAGCAGAAGATGGTTGGCGAGCCTTGAGAACACGCACCTGCGCCGCCGTATGACAGATGTACGTATTGGTGGTTGAGCACGGACTGGTGGCATCACGATGCCCATCAGAGCGCACTGCACAGATAGCGGGCGCACACATGTGAGGTCTGGTGTGTTGAGCTACAGTACGCAGGATGCATATACTGGGGGACACATCAGCAGAAGACGGTTGGCGAGCCTTGGAAACACGCACCTGCGCCGCCGTATGACAGATGTACGTATCGGTGGTTGAGCACGGACTGGTGGCAACACGATGCCTATCAGAGCGCACTGCACAGATAGCGGGCGCACACATGTGAGGTCTGGTGTGTTGAGCTACAGTACGCAGGATGCGTATACTGGGGGACACATCAGCAGAAGATGGTTGGCGAGCCTTGAGAACACGCACTTGCGCCGCCGTATGACAGATGTACGTATTGGTGGTTGAGCACGGACTGGTGGCATCACGATGCCTATCAGAGCGCACTGCACAGATAGCGGGCGCACACATGTGAGGTCTGGTGTGTTGAGCTACAGTACGCAGGATGCATATACTGGGGGACACATCAACAGAAGACGGTTGGCGAGCCTTGGAAACACGCACTTGCGCCGCCGTATGACAGATGTACGTATTGGTGGTTGAGCACGGACTGGTGGCATCACGATGCCTATCAGAGCGCACTGCACAGATAGCGGGCGCACACATGTGAGGTCTGGTGTGTTGAGCTACAGTACGCAGGATGCATATACTGGGGGACACATCAGCAGAAGATGGTTGGCGAGCCTTGAGAACACGCACTTGCGCCGCCGTATGACAGATGTACGTATTGGTGGTTGAGCACGGACTGGTGGCATCACGATGCCCATCAGAGCGCACTGCACAGATAGCGGGCGCACACATGTGAGGTCTGGTGTGTTGAGCTACAGTACGCAGGATGCATATACTGGGGGACACATCAGCAGAAGATGGTTGGCGAGCCTTGGAAACACGCACTTGCGCCGCCGTATGACAGATGTACGTATTGGTGGTTGAGCACGGACTGGTGGCAACACGATGCCTATCAGAGCGCACTGCACAGATAGCGGGCGCACACATGTGAGGTCTGGTGTGTTGAGCTACAGTACGCAGGATGCGTATACTGGGGGACACATCAGCAGAAGATGGTTGGCGAGCCTTGAGAACACGCACTTGCGCCGCCGTATGACAGATGTACGTATTGGTGGTTGAGCACGGACTGGTGGCATCACGATGCCTATCAGAGCGCACTGCACAGATAGCGGGCGCACACATGTGAGGTCTGGTGTGTTGAGCTACAGTACGCAGGATGCATATACTGGGGGACACATCAGCAGAAGACGGTTGGCGAGCCTTGGAAACACGCACTTGCGCCGCCGTATGACAGATGTACGTATTGGTGTTTGAGCACGGACTGGTGGCATCACGATGCCTATCAGAGCGCACTGCACAGATAGCAGGCGCACAGGGGAAGAGCGAAATGCCGGCCAATCGGTGTCGTCCTCGTCGTCGAAGACGGCGCCGTAGCAAGCAGGCTCCTCGAGGTCATCAGGCAGCGGATAGGCGGCATCGTCCGTGGTTGGCACCACCAGAGAGCCGCTGCCGACGGTGTCGATCGCATCACCCGCAATCGGTGCAGGCAGGGAGAGGCGGGCGGAGAGGGCTGCCGCAGTAGGCTGCTCCTCGGGTGGAGCCGGCGGGTCCACCGCAGGGGGCGGTGCCGTGAGGGCGGCGGCGGATGCATCAAGCGGCGGGCGGGCAGTGGCCGCTCGCGATGTCTCCAGGTGCCTGTTGTTCGCGAATGCCTCGACACACACGTACGGGCAGGCACCACGGGTGTCGGGGTGGGAGTCCGTGACGTGCCACATGCGGAAGCAGACAGTGCAGGGAAAACCCGTACCCACCCACTTGAGGGACATGGAGTTCGGGGAATCGGACGTCCACTTTCCCTCCAAGGGCGCAGCCGATTGCTTCTGCATGCGAAGGGCCATGGCAACAGGGGATCGCGGAGATGGGTTGGGCCTCTGGGGCGCCTGCTTAGGGCGGTAGCCAGAGCCCTCGGGCGGGATGTCGGGAGCGGCAGAGGACGAGAGTGTGGCAAGGGGGCTCTCGTCCCGAAAGGCGAGGCGGATGCGGAGAGCAAGGCGGGCAAAAGTGAAGACCGCACCCGCACGCAACTCGCGCAACACCACCAGGTACAGAGGGGCGATGTACGGCGACTGCTTGGCGGACTCGGACAGAATGTGCCAGAGGTCCATCACGCGGTCGGGGTCGCTGTACGCCGGCTTAAGTTTCTGGTGGCGGTCACCAAGCCGTCGAATCAGTGCAAGTTGTGGGGCGGGGTCCTCGATCTCGGTGAGGACAACCGCCCTCATCTGGGTCCAGAAGCGCATGCCGTCCGCGTCGGGCACACCCTCCACCTCGTACCGTAAGCGCTGAAGAGCGTAGCGGCCGTCAGCAGGGTGGTGGCGGGCACACTCGTGGTAGACGCTCAGTGCGTTGCCACGAAGTGGGTGCGGAAGGATGCTGAAGAGGATCTCGTTGATGGTGACGTGGTAAAAGTCATGGTCGTGCTCGAGGTCCAGGAGCTTGGCCGCCTCGCTGTAGGAGACGGGGTACAGCACGTGAGCCAATCCCGAAAGGAGGGCGTTGAAGTCCACGTCGGCAGTCGTGGTGTCCAAAGTGTAACCAGTGGGCATTTTGAGGCCAGTAGACTTCAGGAACGAGATGAGGTCACTCCCATACTGGAAAGCGTAGGCGAGCTGCTCGATGTACTCATCCTCGCGCCCCTCCTCCACAGGCGTGGTGTTCAACACGTCGGGGTCGTTGAAGTAGTCGAAAGCCGTAGGGGCGTTGACCGTTGATGTCGGCTTTGAACGCAATGAAGACGTTCCAACAATTCTGCGTGGTCTACGGGACGAGGCAGGGGTAGACTGCGATTCGGAAGGTGAATGTGACGGTGTTCCGCCCTGATGTGTGCGGGCAGCGCGCAGAGCGGATGCAAGTCCCTCACGTCGAGTCGAAGCCATTGTCGGAATAAAATATTGCGGGTCCAGTTGTAACTTGAAGCACACGAGGTGTGCAATAAAAACAGCTGAAGATGTCGTGAAAAAGATGTCAAGATGTCGTGATGTTGTTTGCCGTGCCGTGACGTGCTGCGAGTGGTGCGGTGCGGCTGCGGATGTCGTGTTGCTGCCAAAAGATGTCGATAGAGTCGCAAAAAGCCATAAGTACATTCCACAAGAGAGCACCCCGCTGAAATTATTTATTGGCCCTTAAGGTATATTCGGAGCATTTACCATGTGACGTGCACCATATCGCCTTCCACACGAGTTTGACATGGCAGCGTACAGTGAGCTGCACGAAATCTCCAGGCCTCCCGTTCCTCGTCTCCGAAATTTTCATAATGCTTCTCGAAGTCGCACGTGGCAGCGAATATCATATACTGAATTATTATACATAAGGTTTTTCTCTTGGGGGCCTCGAGAGACGAGTATTATCATTTATATTATCTCAGGCAAACTGTGTCGGCTGGCCCGACTTGGTTTCACTTTTTGGAACGTTTCGCCAAGTCAGTAATGGGAACATAATTATCATCTCGGGCGAACTGTCTCGGCCAACCCGATTGGCCCGCCGAGGAATATGCAATTTCGATGGAAAGATCTTTGGTATAACGGAAGATAGCTTTTCGATGAGGTGGCATTGTTCCGGGGAGATGGCGTTCGCATGGAAGGAAATAATGATGATAAATCAGACAAAAGCAATAAATCGTGAGCCCTGAGATCAAATAGATGAAAATCGAAGCATGGACTTTCCTTCGGGTGTGGTGATCGATGTGAAATGTGAACTTGAATTTGCATTTGAACTTCCTCGCTGAGAGTGAAACGAAATTTGATCTTGCGTGAAATTCTAGCAGCAGTTCATTGACGGGTACTCGCTGTACGACAAGCTCACGTGAGGACAGCCGTTCTTCAAGAGGGGGGACGGAGCATACAGGTGCGTACACAACGAAGGCACCCCTCACGCACGGCGGTATTGGGCGTGCGTAAGTCAGGTGAACAGGGCTATCCGCTTGCTACGTACGTAGAACGAAGTCTTAGGTACGCGGGCTCCATGCGAGGCAGTGATGGTGTCTTAGGGGTCCCCTCGAGGCGGGATCGCCTGCGGGCTCCGTGCGAGGTAGAGAAGTCTTAGGGGTCCCCTCGAGGCAGGATTGCTTGCGGGCTCCGTGCGGTAGAAGTCTTACATGGAGTCCCCTCGAGGCGGGATCGCACGGGCTCCGTGCGGAGTAGAAGTCTTAGGGGTCCCCTCGAGGCGGGATTACTTTGCGGGCTCCGTGCGAGGTAAGAAGTCTTAGGGGTCCCCTCGAGGCAGGATTACTTTGCGGGCTCCGTGCGAGGGTAGAAGTCTTAGGGGTCCCCTCGAGGCGGGATCGCCTGCGGGCTCCGTGCGAGGTAGTGGAGTCTTAGGCGGGGGTCATATTGGTACTTTTTAGCGAGGGGTTGGATGTCCGCCTGACCTGCGAGTGGAGTGCGCAACCGTGGAGCAACGCTGACGAGATTGCGGTTGTTTTGGGTGTCGGTGTGTTGTGCACGTAGGCATGGGAAAACGAAGGATAAGATCACGGGCAGCGCTGCTGAAAAGAGCTGAGAAAAGGAAAAATAAATTTCCGACGCAGAAGAAGCCGGTGGTACTGCCGGCGGAAGGGCTGGACAGTCCGACACCAAACACTTTTGACGACAGCGCTCAGAGCCCATCGATCTCGGGAAACGGAAATTGGAGCACCCAGGTGCAGCTTCAATCGGACCGGGTTGACGCACACACTCCCTCCTCTCGTGATGTCCCTATTGCTGGAGAGGGGGGTGAACAAGATGTAGACGGCGATATTTCGGCCTTTTGCTCGGACGTTGAGGAGAGCTGCTGCACGAGCACTCCTGCTGCTGACAGCCCAACACATTTTCCCCGCAAGATTCCCGCACTTGTCGCGCAAACTCGGCAGGGAACCCACAGATATGGGTTTTTGAAGAGTGACAAATCTTGTTTCGGAAACCGGCCTAGCTTTGGTTTGAAAATTAGAGTCGGTGAAAACCAACCGGTGAAGAATCGCCGTCGACCACAGACCGTTGCAACTCCCCAAACTGCCTTTCATAAGGTGTTAGGGAACAAGGAGTTGCAACGGTTGGAGAAGGAGAGGGGGGTGCATTTAGTTGCTGTAGCGAAGTTCCTGTCCATGCGGTCATCGCGAGATCCATCCTGCGATGACCGCACCACAGTTCAAGCAACACCGCCACCCCCTTCCTCTAAAGCATCACGTAGGTTGTACGATGCCTAGTTGTAGGAACAAAATATGTAAATAGTATTATAGTGTTCATTGTACCATCTTGTTGTGTTAGAATTCGTATCACTTGTGTAGCCAAGCATCATTCATATGTTGCATAATATCTCCTCTATTGACCTCACTGGGTTACCCAGTTGAGCTGAGAGATAACTCTTAAAACATGTTAACATTTGGCATATGCAGCATATTTTACTATTTAATCAGTTTGCTACATGATGACTATCCTACACTTTATTTGGTAACATAGTTCTTGTGTGGGCTTGTAAATGTGTCTAAGTACATACCCACACACACATATGTGGCGTGATATACAAAGTAAGTAACAACGTCACCCTTAATTCCTTCCGCAGTTTTGCACATCATGAAATACCCTACGGATTTTCGCTTCCGGCCGAGATAAGCTAATGCCGAGCATTCTAAATGATAAATACCTGTGTTATGAGCTTAGAAAGCCATCACATGCCCGATGGATCGCGGTGCATCAATAGATATCGATGTTACAGTGAACCGCTCACAATGGCTTCCGCAGTTTCGCGTGAAATGAAATACCCTACATATTTTCGGTTCCGGTCGAGATGGGCTGATGCTGAGCATTCCAAATGATAGAGTTATGTGCTATGAGCTCAGGAAGCCATGATATGCATGATGCATCGCGGTGCATCCCGAGATATCGATTTTATGGTGTAGCTCATAATGGCTTCCGCAGTTTCACGTGATATGAAATACCTTACATATTTTCGGTTCCGGTCGAGATGGGCTGATGCTGAGCATTCCAAATGATAGATTTATGTGTTGTGAGCTCAGGAAGCCATCATATGCATGATGCATCGCCGTGCATCCCGAGATATCGATTTTATAGTGTAGCTCACAATGGCTTCCGCAGTTTCGCGTGATATGAAATACCCTACATATTTTCGGTTCCGGTCGAGATGGGCTGATGCTGAGCATTCCAAATGATAGAGTTACGTGTTATGAGCTCAGAAAGCCATCATATGCACGATGCATCGCGGTGCATCCCGAGATATCGATTTTATAGTGTAGCTCACAATGGCTTCCGCAGTTTCGCGTGATATGAAATACCCTACATATTTTCGGTTCCGGTCGAGATGGGCTGATGCTGAGCATTCCAAATGATAGAGTTATGTGCTATGAGCTCAGGAAGCCATCATATGCATGATGCATCGCGGCGCATCCCGAGATATCGATTTTATAGTGTAGCTCACAATGCCTTCCGCAGTTTCGCGTGATATGAAATACCCTACATATTTTCGGTTCCGGTCGAGATGGGCTGATGCTGAGCATTCCAAATGATAGAGTTATGTGTTATGAGCTCAGGAAGCCATCATATGCACGATGAATCGCGGTGCATCCCGAGATATCGATTTTATAGTGTAGCTCACAATGGCTTCCGCAGTTTCGCGTGATATGAAATACCCTACATATTTTCGGTTCCGGTCGAGATGGGCTGATGTTGAGCATTCCAAATGATACATTTATGTGCTATGAGCATAGGAAGCCATCATATGCATGATGCATCGCGGTGCATCCCGAGATATCGATTTTATAGTGTAGCTCACAATGGCTTCCACAGTTTCGCGTGATATGAAATACCCTACATATTTTCGGTTCCGGTCGAGATGGGCTGATGCTGAGCATTCCAAATGATACATTTATGTGCTATGAGCTCAGGAAGCCATGATATGCATGATGCATCGCGGTGCATCCCGAGATATCGATTTTATGGTGTAGCTCACAATGGCTTCCGCAGTTTCGCGTGATATGAAATACCCTACATATTTTCGGTTCCGGTCGAGATGGGCTGATGCTGAGCATTCCAAATGATAGAGTTATGTGCTATGAGCTCAGGAAGCCATCATATGCATGATACATCGCGGTGCATCCCGAGATATCGATTTTATAGTGTAGCTCACAATGGCTTCCGCAGTTTCGCGTGATATGAAATACCCTACATATTTTCGGTTCCGGTCGAGATGGGCTGATGCTGAGCATTCCAAATGATAGATTTATGTGTTGTGCGCTCAGGAAGCCATCATATGCATGATGCATCGCGGTGCATCCATTCATAGCGATTTTATAATGAAGCTCACAATGGCTTCCGCGTGATATGAAATACCCTACATATTTTCGGTTCATGTCGAGATGGGCTGATGCTGAGCATTTTAAATGATAGATATATTTGTTATGAGCTCAGGGAGCCATCATATGCCTGATGGATGGTCGTGCATCCCGAGATATCGATTTTATAGTGAAACCCAAAATGCCTTCCGCAGTTTCGCGTAATAAGAGATACCCTACATAATTTCGGGTTCGGTCGAGATGAGCTGATGCTGAGCATACGGAATGATAGATATATGTGTTATGAGCTCAGGAAGCCATCACACGCCTGATGCATCGCGGTGCAACTCGAGATATCGATTTTATAGTGAAACCCTAATTGCCTTCCGCAGTTTCGCGTAATATGAGATACCCTACATAATTTCGGGTTCGGTCGAGATGAGCTGATGCTGAGCATACGGAATGATAGATATATGTGCTATGAGCTCAGGAAGCCATCATATGCATGATGCATCGCGGTGCCTCCATTGATAGCGATTTTATAATGAAGCTCACAATGGCTTCCGCGTGATATGAAATACCCTACATATTTTCGGTTCCTGTCGAGATGGGCTGATGCTGAGCATTTTAAATGATAGATATAT
>LGRX02034153.1:0-20557 GCA_001247695.2 Cymbomonas tetramitiformis
CGTCGTCATGGTCGATGGCGTGCTGGAACCTGGCTGCCAGCACTGAATTCTTGGCCTCTTCAGCGAACGCGTAGGCCGAAATACCGTTCCTGCCCCCGTTCGGGCAGTCGCGGTGCCAATGCCTCGCCTTCCCCTTCGCGCACACGGTGTTCTGGCAGTAGGGAATAGTCGCACCGGTGCCACGATGAAAGGCGACCTTCTTGAAGATGCTCTGCGACCAATTTCCACCTTTGGGGAGGGGTTCAGCCGCGAATCTGGTCTCCATGCGTCGGTCTGGTTTGTCCGCGCGGGGAGTGTACCCGCGCGGCGAAGGCTCGGACCGGTCGGAGGCGGCGAAAGCAGTCAACTGCCTCTTGAGGTCCAGCACCATTGCGCGTAAGTCGGCGAGCTCAGAGCTGGAGTCGTCGGAGATGTCGCCGCTCCGCTCCATGAAATGCATGCCATGCGAGTAGCGGTGCGCTGACGCGGTGGCGGTACCCGCCTTCACGTGTGCCGCGTAACCGACACTCTCGAACCCATTGCTGAATGGTGAGAAGAGCATGCGCGGCCGTTGATCGTGTAGAAGGAGTCGTGACACCACCGGCTGGTAGAAGGTGGTGTCTAGCGCCTTGATGAAAAGGGCCTTCACGTCCTCGTCCAGTAGGGTCGCCCTCGTCCTCAAAGCCTTCAGCGCGGCATTGAATTCCCCGATTGCGTCATGTGGGTCCATGCCCGCAGAAATCCGCACACCACTCAGGACCTGTGAACCACTTTGGTGAGGCCACCTCTCGAAAGTGGTGCACGAAAGTGGTTCATACAATTCACACTGCTGTAACCCGTAACGCGCCGGGTATTCTGAATTATTTATGACATAATTGCATATAATTTAGATTTGGAATCTGCCGTTTCCCGATATTCAACGCGGATGAATACGTGGCACATTGTGGCAGTCCGATCAAAACATTTGCTACGGCCAAAATCGCTCCTCACCCCATAATCTATGACGATGACGATGACACCCGAATGGTGTCATGGCATAATGATTAGGTTAAACACGGCCAGTGTCGGCTTTTACAGAATCGTGTCCGTTTTTGCAATTCCTGTCCGTTTTTGCAGTTCTTAACAGTGGTGTGTGTTTTTTTCAACTTGCAACTTTCCAACCGCGATACGCACGATATGCCTAAGCGCAAGTTTAAGCACGAAAACTTGAATGACGCTGAGATGATGGCTTTGCAAACGTCACAGCGATCCCAACGACGGACTCGTGATTCTCATGAAGCGAGTTTCATGAATAGCCCATCCGCCTTTCATGAGTGCGTGGAAGTTGAATACCTCCCCGCCATCAAGCCAATAAACAAAGAATGGACACGGAAAATATTTGATGATGTTCACGCGGATAAAGAGGTACGAGTAAAGCGCACTGTTGTTCCAAAAGAACAAGTGGCTTTACTCGTAGACAGCTTTAATCCGACGAACTTTATGCACGAAAAGAAGATCAAAAGCCGAACATTTGTCGACTTGTTTGCCGCGGGTTCCGAGATAAATCTAAACTTGAAATCAGTTTTAGAAAGTCGTTTCGGAAAGGCCGAATTCAAGTTTATTTCAGTGGACAGTGACACTCAAGCAAAAAATGTGAAGGGCTGGGTCCCTATGAACATCTTTCGTGTGCACGACAACTGGAAAGTGTTGGGTCAAAACGTCATTTGTGCACCGCCTACAAGTGGAATGAGTGACGCGGCTATCATGTACTTCGCAGAACACTGCACGGATTTCTGCGCGTTTTTGGTGCCAGACATGTGGCTTGCTGACCGTGCCTATCCACTTCGACGAATGTGGTGGGCGAAAAAGCAAGAAGACAAGCTCATTTACGAGCTCGAGGGTGTTCAAGGCATGCGCTGGATTGTGTGTGTGTGAAAGAGAAGCGCAAAGGCCAAGATCTCTTCGCAAAGACTGGTGTGCAACTAAGTGCTAAGCCAGCAATGAAAAAAGCTTACGCCGAACGCAAGCAGGAAGCACTAGAAAGCGCTCCTAGTGATGGTGGAGATGCTCTTGAGGTTGCTTTGAGGAATGATGCTTCATAGATGCTAGCGATACAAGGTCTCTCGGTAGGAACGCATGTAACATGGAACATACAAAGACACGTATCTCATATCATAGAAGTACATAATTTGAATTATGCACATATCGATGATATTATTGTACCGTGTATGCGTGAATGCGTGTGCGTGTGAAATGCTTTGTGTTATGCTCGAATTTGTCTTTGGACGGAGTGTATATTTGTTGTTGACACTGTTAAGAACTGCAAAAACGGACAGATTTTGCAAAAACGGACACGATTCTGTAAAAGCCGACACTGGCCGTGTTTAACCTAATCATTATCATGGTCAACCGACGCAGTCATGCGATGCTCGTTGTCATCGCGACACCCCCCCCACTTCGTATGTTTTAAAGTTATAATCACGATCTCCGAATTCGCCTGCCAGGTCAAAGCCATCGCAGCACGAACATTGGTGCACATTTTCGCATTTTCGCATTTTAGTGAATGTAACCCTTTTGGATATTCGCTACATCGCGGCCAGATCATTGGCTGAAAAAAAAGGATTCCCACAAGGCATTTGGTTATTGGTCATAATGTCCAGGTGCTATAATGACCTGGAAGCTATCTTCCCAGAGATCTTCAGAATCGTAACGTTGAATTATAAGATTTATACCCCAGGCAAAATTCTGCTTTCACCGCCAGATTGAAAACTCTAAACTGTGAATCTTGCGGTTCGAAGCACTCTTGAGAGTGAAAATCGGTTCTCTACCCCCTTCGACCCTAGAAGCCCTAAGGGATGCCCCCCCTACGAAAGGTACTCACGAAAGTGGAATTAAGGGTTTTTGGCTCACCAAAGTGTACTCGGTCGATGCGAATACTCGATTTCTGGACAAAAAGATGCGCCTCGTCGAGATCTTTCCATCGATCCGCGACTTTAGTATTCGCATCGACCGAGATCACTTTGGTGAAGATCCGCACCCTTTGGTGAATCACGAAACCTGGTTTGGTGATTCACAAAAGTGGAAAACCACTTTCGTGCACCACTTTCGAGAGGTGGCCTCACCAAAGTGGTTCACAGGTCCTGAGCAAGCATGTCCGATTGCCCCTGGAAGGGGTCACCGTACGGCGGTACGGGATCATGCGGCGGGCGAGCTCGAGGAGTACACGCTTACCGTCAGCCGGAAAGCTGGAATGCGACGAGTCCATCCAGTCCGCTGCTGGCGAGTTGGGGTCGATCATCAGCTCGAGCGTGGAGAATAACAAATGGTTGGCCTCCACGCGGATGGGTAGCGTCGCGTTGTCCAGCAAGAAAAGGGGGGCGAAACCAATGTCCTCCGTGACAAACGCGGTCTGCAGTGTAGAAACCATTCTCGTGAAGAGCTCTGACGCGTGGCACTCAGCGCCGGAAAATCGCCCTTCCTTGCTCTCGAATAATTTCTGTCTGACGAACGGCCTTGGAGATCTTCATGTCGAAGTGCTCTCGCTGAAGGGTTCGCACAGTAGCAAGGAAAGTAGCTCCTGCTGAATTGGCAGCCGGCACAGCGGCCGGCGGTGTGGCTGGAGTGTTCGCAAATCTCGCAGCCTCTGAATAAAGAATCGTGGCTAATGCGCGGCGGCGATGCGCCATGCTAGAGGTGGCTCTGGTAGCGGCAACCATGATGCAGAAGGATTGAAGGGGCGGAGTGAGGCAAGACAATGAGAGAAATGGCAGTCGTGGGCGGCCAAGAAACGTGCGGGTCGTCGAAATAGCAGCCGAAAGAGATCAAATAATTCCAAAAAGTCGTGTGGAAGAGGCGGCCAATACGTAACGGTGTGGGATCCAATCAGAGAGCGTAAACCAGTCCAACGTTAAATTCCGTAAAAACTTTTGTCTCAAAGCGCCCCGGCGTGCCGTAAATCAACCCATCGCGCTTTAGGCCATACCCGTGACTGCCGGCACTCTCACGCGCGGAGCGTCTCACTCCATCCCAAGCGTCCGGACTTAGCCACTCATGGTGGCAATCTCGCAGTGGCTAAATAAAGCATAAGTGGGGCCAAACCTGCTAGATATATAGTTGTGCTGATATATCTATATAGTTGAGAAATAAACCCTGAGTTGAGGGTTTCGGGATCAGAACAATAAAGCGTCAATTGATATAATCAAGGTAAACATAAATACCTGACGGTTGTTTCGCACCTACTGGTGACGGTCACCCAGCCTACTATAGGAAGTGACATGTGACAGTTTCGGGAGTCACTGTGTCACATCCAGCTTATGCCGCCCATCTATCTGCACACTACTTTCCTTGCCAAACGCCGAATGACCTCCCTATATCGATGGAGCCGATCGAACAACCACGCTCTGCCTTGAGCATGCCATCAGCTTGGAGTTTTCAGCGGAGTTGAGATGTCGTTTCGTGCACGACCAGTTCAGGCATTTGGTAAGACCTGATTGGGGAGAAATACCGTTCACGGTGATAGAACAAGCGTTGTTTAGCCTGATTGTATGAAATGGCATACAGTTCTCAATGTACAGTACAATAGTCTAAACTGGTCCACGCAGTGTCTACACCAAGCTTGCCATTTGCACTCAGGAGTTCCCAGGAATTCCATTCGCTTGCATGTTAAGCAAGGCATGTTAAGCAAGGCATTCCTCGCCATATCACAGTACAGTAAACACTCGATTTCAAGAAAACAGGAATTTTAGGTCAGCCTAGCAACTTTCTTATTTATATAGAGATCTTAAATATGGAGTGTTATGTGTTAAATATTGTGAAGAAATCAAAAAAGCTGGCTACTTTCTTATTGGCGGGTTTTCTTATTACTGAGTGATCACTGTATTCTGAGTCACTAGTCAAATGTGCACATAACACAACATGGGAAAGTTGGACAAAACTGAACTGGCAAGATGGGCTGTACGATTTCTAAGATCTGCTTGAGATTGACGGCAGATGCAGTGGTGGGAAAGTTGGACAAATTCAGGCGAGGAGGACAGGAACGTCAGATCTTGCCTAGTCACGATGCCGAGTTAATCGTGGTGTCGAGGGACTTCGTCATGGTTTCACAAACACGAGTTCCCTGAATTTCTGCAATGGTTCGGATCAGGTCACTTTGTCATTTTTGGGACAAACGATTTGCTTCGCGTTTCAAATATTCACCTCTCGCAGTCGCAAACGCTGAACGGCATAGTCAGCAGTGCCGTTCGTAAGTTATTAAGTATGGAAATCTAGGTTATCGGCTGCCCGCCCCAACTTTGTTGCGCTACTGCAGGCACAGCCCCTTGTGATTTTAATCACATTACATGAAGTACATTTTTTTTCAAACGTTCGTAACGAATATACATATATTCACAAGGCGAATACCTTTTTATTGAGCTCTTGATCGACCCCATCCGCAACCGCATCAGCTTTATTTGCAGTCGCGACTGCAAGCTAAGTCGATGCGGTTCGTAGCGCAAGAAACTTACGGGATATATTCATAACAATCTTATGAATATATCCTGGAAGTTTCAGGTCATACCTTGGAGCATACTTCAAACAGTCGCATATTGGCATGAGGCGTTTTGGGTTTTGATTTACCCAAACCCAAAACTGCCTTGCAGAATTGGAGTTGTCGTGCACTCCAACTCACGAAACCTGGCAGATATATTCATAACAATGTTTTGAATATATCCTGGAAGTTTCAGGTCATACCTTGGAGCATACTTCAAACAGTCGCATATTGGCATGAGGCGTTTTGGGTTTTGATTTACCCAAACCCAAAACTGCCTTGCAGAATTGGAGTTGTCGTGCACTCCAACTCACGAAACCTGGCAGATATATTCATATCAGTATTATGAATATATCCCGTACGTTTCAGGTCATACCTTGGAGCATACTTCAAACAGTCGCATATTGGCATGAGGCGTTGTGGGTTTGGGTTTTGATTTACCCAAACCCAAAACTGCCTTGCAGAATTGGAGTTGTCGTGCACTCCAACTCACGAAACCTGGCAGATATATTCATAACAGTATTATGAATATATCCTGGAAGTTTCAGGTCATACCTTGGAGCATACTTCAAACAGTCGCATATTGGCATGAGGCGTTGTGGGTTTGGGTTTTGATTTACCCAAACCCAAAACTGCCTTGCAGAATTGGAGTTGTCGTGCACTCCAACTCACGAAACCTGGCAGATATATTCATATCAGTATTATGAATATATCCTGGAAGTTTCAGGTCATACCTTGGAGCATACTTCAAACAGTCGCATATTGGCATGTGGCGTTGTGGGTTTGGGTTTTGATTTACCCAAACCCAAAACTGCCTTGCAGAATTGGAGTTGTCGTGCACTCCAACTCACGAAACCTGGCAGATATATTCATAACAGTATTATGAATATATCCTGGAAGTTTCAGGTCAGCAGAGTCACCGAAGATGACACACCGGATATGACACGTGACAGTACGAACATGTCACTGTGCCAATTCCAGCACACCACCTCATCTGAGGTGAATCTACAGCTTGTGAAAGTCACCACCCTAGCTACTAGAGTTCACATCTAATGAGAATGTTAAGTCTTGTAGCTAGAAAGATCACAAAGTTAAAGAATTGAACAGAGGATGCCGAATAAAATACTGCTAGGTGCTCATCTCATGTTGGAAAGACTTCTGGTCTAAATCTCTGCCGGCTAGTGGTCAGCAGCAATCCAAGATGCCGCCTGTCTGCTCACGAAAGTAGATGAATCATGGTGGAAGAAAATTGCCTGTCGGTTTAGCTGTTGAGTGTGCGCGGCCAGTCGGGAGGAATCACACATCTCTAGAAGAGGGCTCGCGGAAATGAAATAACAGCTGCCCGCTAGTGGTCAATACTCTAAAAAGAAACATCAGATCACAAACGCGTCAGCTAGTGGTCGAAACATCAGAAAAAGAATGCTCTGCCTGTCCGTTTAGAAATTAAGAAGACCCAGAAGAATAACCACAGTAAGATTCGCTGCTAGCACCACCAGACCCAGAGTCGTGGTGGTCTCCAGAATCGTAATCGGAGGGGTCAGCATCGTCCTCGTAAGCACCACCAGAGTCGTGCTCCTCGTGATCGTCGGAAGAGTAGGGGTAGAACTCGTTGTTGTCATCGTTCACCGGATCAACGTGATCTGAAGAGAGCGAAGCATTTCCAGTTGAAATAAATGTTGGCGGAAAAAAATCGGCTGCTGCAACGTCCAAAACACCGCCATGAGACTCCCCTTGGGAACCTGTGCCCAAGGCAGAAGCCTGTATGTGCCAACTGTGAGGGGCAAAATTCCGGATCACGAGAGGCCAAGTGGCTACCAGACTCCCCACAATCGTCTTCAGATTCGTCGTAGTACCCAGGAGGGTACTCCGATTCATCTTCACTTTCGCCACTCTCATATACCGCTGTAATGTCCTGGCTCCCAGAGGTGTCGAGAGTACCAGAAACCGAATCCACGGCATGATAAAAATGACGCTCGACACGAACAGGAGGGGCCTGCCGTGTGAGCCTGCGCGTACTGGAGGAGCCAGTCGCGGGTCTCGTGGTCGTTATCTGTGACGAAACAGATCGGGTGTCCAAAATCGCGGACCCATTGCCAACGCCCTTCTCACAGAAAGTTACGGCCGGAGTCAACGAAGAATCGGACGCAGCACCACCAACTGCTGCGTCCCCCGAAACAATGAGATTCAAAATAATCGGCTCGAAAGACGCTGGAGGCTGCGGTAAAATCTGAGAAGTACTTCGAAAATGAGCGAGCGCTCTAGCTTGGGCGTGGCACAAAGAAATGAGCTGAGCACGTTTAATGAACTCCACTTTGTCCAATCTCTCATCGCAAGAAAACAAAAGAGCTCGAAGCTCCTCATCGGGCAAAATATCCGCGAGAGCCATCGCTGAAGAAAGGATCCGTAAAAGAAAGCGAACGCGCGAAATAAATGCCGAAACCACTCTGCCGCAATTACCCGTAACTGCCGGACCGTCCAAGCTATAAGCGAAAATCAGATTCCGTAGGCCGCGACAAAGATGGCTGAGCTCAAACTGAAGGAACTATATTATTCTGGGAGCAAATTTTGGTTGTTTCCGGAACAATTAACTTTTGATTTTCCCCGTAACAATGAATTTTGACTACGGGAAAGCATATCTAGGGTTTAGTGTTAGGTTTTTGGGGTGCATGGCTACTGGATGAACCCCATAAACTCTCACCAAGCCCTAAATATGCTTGTCCGTAGCCAAAATCCGTTGTTACGGGGAAAATCAAAAGTTAATTGTTCCGGAAACAATCAAAATTTGCTCCCGGAAAAATTAAACCTATAAAGATAGAGCGAATACGAAATAAAATTTACGCTAAAAATCACAATACGCAAGCGTAAAGTGGGACCAAAACCTGTTGGCGCGCAGTGGAAGCGTGGTGGGCCCATAACCTGTTGGAAACAGCACAGCAGCCACGGGGAGAACGCTCCCGGCGAGATAGAACGAACTCAAGAATCGATAACATACGGGAATAAATATTTAGACTGACACAAGCAGAGTCACCGAAGATGACACACCGGATATGACACGTGACAGTACGAACATGTCACTGTGCCAATTCCAGCAGTACAGTAAACACTCGATTTTAAGAAAACAGGAATTTTAGGTCAGCCTAGCAAATTTCTTATTTATATAGAGATCTTAAATATGGAGTGTTATGTGTTAAATATTGTGAAGAAATCAAAAAAGCTGGCTACTTTCTTATTGGCGGGTTTTCTTATTACTGAGTGATTACTGTAACAGCCACTTATTTCGCTGTGGGGAAAGCGAAACATTCGAGATTGAGTCCATACTGCGTAGGGACTGGAGATGGAGCGGGTTCCAAGCCCTTGGAAGAAAACTGTGTAAGTTCCAAGCCTTTGGACCTCCGGGTTTAGACTCTGAATACTCTCAAGACTTCAGACTGAAATGTTCCAACGGCTTGGAATCGGTGGAATACGACGTCCAACGGCCTGGACCCCTACTTGACATCCGACTTCACTCATGCGATATCGCACAACACCATTCCGACGGCTTGGAATCCCATAGGACAAAAGAAAGTGGTCCAAGCCTTTGGAACGTCGGCTTGGAACTCCATGGGACCAAACCGACAAATCATAAAAGCATCACTTTGAAATTCCAGGGTCATTCCAAAGGCTTGAAAGTTTGTGACAAATTTTCACTATGGTTACGGGCGTTTGGAACCGTGTCGTCCAAGCCCTTGCTTGGAACTTTCCTTATTTTGTAGGGATTGGGGGGGTGCTCGGAAATTGCTCCCTCATCAACTCAACGACCTTTCCCCAAGTTCCGGTTTCTTCTCCTTGACATTTCTGCTCTTCTCATGGCCGGTGATCTTAGGCTCCTTCCCCACGCAATCAATGAAGAACTTGGTCATGTCGTTGTCGCTCCAATAGAAATGTTGCTTGGTGCGCCTGGAACCCTTGTCGTCGTTATCGTCGCTAGCATCGTCCGACAAGGAGGGGGGCGTGTGATGGAAACACCGAAATGCTTCCAGTACAATTATATTGTTGATCAGACAATATAATTATATCGGGCAACAACCTCCCGATGAGATCCAGACGGGACTTGAACCCGCGCGCTCAAGGTGCAAGTCCAACACATAGCGCCCTACACCATAGCGCTACTGTATGTCATCCGATATAATTATATTGTCTGATCAACAATATAATTGTACTGGAAGCATTTCGGTGTTTCCATCAGCGTGAGAGGGTTGGGAGGATTGAGTTAGAATGGGTTCTTTGGGAAGGGAAGGGATGGTCTCTTGAGTGGCATCGGGTTGTGTGGGTTGTATGGGCTCGTCGGTCAACCACGTCCGATCCGCGAAGGAGCTTAGGAATTCGGTGGCTTCGGCATCTTCGAGATTCTCACGCAGACGTTCGGACATGCAATAATACTTGTTTCTCAAGGCTGCCAAAATTTCGGCCATATTTGAATAATCTCTGCAGAGTTGCAACTGTAGAGTTGAACGACACGAAACAATAACGAGCCTGTGTACAGGCGCTAAATGCCACAGTAGACGCAGCAGAGCACGTAACGAGTTGCGCGTTTGAATGTTATGTTTTTTTTCGGATATGGGATTTTTTGGAATCGGCTCGCGACGAACGCGCTGACAGCGCGACCATCGCGGGTGGCTGACGATGGCTGACGAAAAGACCTGGAGGTAACCTGGAGGTGAACCGAAAAAGCGAAAGACGCCCCCCGCCCGTCTTACGGTTTTTCGGTTCACCTCGAGCGTCGAGGTTACCTCCAAGTCTCGCGAAAAAGTTGTATTGTAACGTTAGGCGCCAGGTCAGGGAATATTTCGCAGACCTCGAGGTGAACCATCTGCATCTCCATATCTCTATGACGTTCGGGTTTTTGGCAGCCTTGGTACCATTCACGCGTGACACCGAGGCCCTTAGATGTGCCCTCGAATTTAAGCTCTCACCTTGCCCCCCCCCAACAACCACCCCAAATACTTTATTTCGGCAACCCTCTAGCATCTTGGGATGCTTTACACGCCGCTTGAATCGAAGTGATTCGGCCTATGCGACCAGATTAGTCACCTCAACCAATCAGCCCCAGCCCCCCCCTACAGGGCCACTTTCGACAACCTTATATAACACCATTTTGCACTAAAATTAGGGCGGGACAGGGCAAGCCCTTGCTCCCAAATTCACTCCACACCTACCACCTTATGTCCTTCGCAAGTGGGCACCTGCCCCTTGCCATCTACGTCGCGCTAGAGCCCGCCACAAGCAGTGAACTCGGTGGTACTGACCTGCCCACACCCGTGTGGGGGCTAACCGTCATAGAGATATCGTTCCCCAGCCCCTACCCCAAATATGGCGGATCCACGGGGTTCCAAGCCCCCCCAGGGGTCGAGTGAACCTTTGGGACATGTTTTACATCATTTGTGATGCACATGCCGCTAGGATTCCCACTTTCAATCCGGAGCTGATATCCCTCTATGACGTTCGGGTTTTTTCACGGAGACGGTGAAATATATATATATATAAGGGTAGGGATATATATATATATATTTATTTGTCTACTCAAATCACGAAAGCTGGCCAGTGAAGCAGGCTAGGTCACACACTCGAACTAAGATGAGATAATAAAAGCGAGACATAGTTTTATTGTCTCAGCTCACGGGAAGCAGGCTGACCTGGAACCTCAGATTGAGGGGTGACAGAGAGGGCAGAGGCACCTCACGGGGAGACAGACTTTTGCCCCCCCATAAATTGGGGGTGACTGTCTCTTCCTGTGTCACCCCTCGCCCTGTGGTGTCACTTGCATCTTGCCTGTCCGTGTGTTCGTTTCGCTCTGCGATAATAAAACAACCTAAGTATTTTATTATCTCATCTTAGTTTGTTGTGACCTCCGGGACCTCCGCTGTCCAGCTTCGTTCGTTCGGGGACCGTGATATATATAAGTTACATTATCATATATATATCTCCGTTCCCATCAGGTTATGGCCTCACCACTGTTCAGTGGTGGTTTCAGATTTCATCTTACTTTGATCTCGCGGAACCAGCGGTTATCGTAGCGGAACAAGCTACTCACACCCGGCTGAGCGCATTGCTCGCCGACGCATCTGACTCCGCGTGTCTCCAGAAGCACCGGTCGTCTCCCCGGAACGGATGGAACCAGTTCCCGGACTTCGCGTGCGGCATCTGCACGTCCAACGACGACATCGCGACATCAGCGACGTTTTGCTTTGACGACGACCTTGAGCGCGTCAAGCCACATCTTGTTCGAGTAGGATTCACCACATGCTTGACTTCTACGGCGGGCTTTGAGCGGCATTCGCTTCTTCATTTCTTTTCGACACGTGTTCAGTGTCGCGAACGACGTATCACGTAATCTTACTTTACACTCTGGCCAGCAGCACCTCAAATTGGGGGTGACTGTCTCTTCCTGTGTCACCCCTCGCCCTCGTGGTGTCACTTGCATCTTGCCTGTCCGTGTGCTCGTTTCGCTCTGCGATAATAGCCCCCCTCGCTCCGGTGACGTGCTCACGTTAGGCTTTGCCAGGCGCGAGGGGGGCCGCAACTACGTTCAAAGAAAAAACCGCGACTAAATGCTGAGACACAAGACAGACTGAATCACTGAACTCTACATAGGTACCTATTCCTCGAAAGATTCCTAGATTCTAACCAAAAATCAGGTTGTCGTTCGATTGAAAATTGAATACTGTGGGCGTCAGATCCGAATATTTCCTAGACTCTAATCGTCACTTTTTCATACAATTAAGGTAGCAGGTTCATTGAACGTGTGAATGGGCACATGATTGGCCATAGGTCATATAATAATCGGGTGTTCCCAGTTTCATGGAATTAGCGGACACAGCTTTCTGAGTCAGCCTTCAAAGACGAACTAGAACAGCGCGTCGTATGACAGGGTCGGACTCCCAGGTGCGCCTTGACCGTCCGAACGTTTTGGATCCGATGGCGTTTTTCGCATTGTTCCATGTTAGGCGATGCCAACGTGGCATGAGAGCTTTGCCAGACTCGGCAATAACTCGAATTTCGTATGCCGGCAACAGTGCAATGTGCATCCACCAAGGTCAAAACACCGAACTCAAGTTAAGCAGTTCAAAATTCCCGAGAAAATTTTGAAAAGCACTGCAACGTCGCTAGAGCAAGTAAGCACCGGACTGCAGCGGACACCTGTGCCTTTAATTTTCCAAAGGTACGCGAGGCACCCACCCGCACAGCGCATACGTAGTTTCAGGTAGAGTCATGATCTCTAGTATGTCTGACACTACGGCCTTGTTTGTGCTCGAGTTATGTAGGACATACAGCTGTATTTAGATGCGACAGGCTTGTAGCCTGCACTCTATATGTCTTCTCAGTGAAGGCTTCGAAGTATTTTTGGATGCGACGGGCTTGTGGCCTGCGCTCGAGAGGTGCCAGTCCCAGAAATGCTTTTAGATGCGACGGGCCTGTGGCCTGCGCTCAAGGGGTTTCATTCCTAGAAGTCTCATGAGATGCGACGGGCCTGTGGCCTGCGCTCGATTAACCGGACTCTTCGAAGTGTGTCTGGATGCGACGGGCTTGTGGCCTGCGCTCAAGTTGCCTCATGGTCTTCAGATGCGACGGGCCTGTGGCCTGCGCTCGAGTTGTCAGACTTGGAATATTGAAGGTGTCTTTACTTTTCGTTTAGAAAATATTTTGCCAGCACTGCAGTATGCACACCAGCTGCGAGAGAGATTGACGTGTTTGGGTTTTGGTGGTTGTTGGGTTGCTGGGACGTAGGCATATGGGCAAAAGGGCAGAAGCGATCGACTGCAGCGCGGCGGGAAAAGAACAGAGAGGAAAAGAAGAAATTGCGCAACCGCTTTCGGGGCTGGTGCTACCCGAGACAACTGCAGGTGGAAGTGCAAACCTTACGGGGCTGGTGCCAGCGCGACAACTGCGGGTGGATGTGAAAAATAGAATAGCCGAGATATGCATACCCTGTTCGCCCTCCACAAACAGCAGACTGTTGCACCCCTTTCGAGAGCATCCGAAGGTCCTACGGGGGCGGAAGGTTCAGTGAGCCGTGAGTGGGCGGACGATGAAACGGATGCGTCAGAGAGTAGCTGCAGCATGCCCCCACAGCAGCACGGTGTACTCCTGAAATTACTGAAGTGTTGTTGTTCCACTGCAGGTAATTCATTCGTGGCGTTTTTACCTACTTGTGATTTTGTTGGTCTTTTATTTTTTTCCGCTTCACCACTGGCAATTCTCGGCTTCCCTTGACGTGACGGCTGGCGTCAACGCGATGCGCTACGGTGAGGTGACCAAGGAATTGGAGTCCGCCAAAGGAAGTAAGTATGCTACGTTTCCCTGGAATTTCTTAAGGCTCAACTGAGAATGCTATGAAGCTGGCAGTATATATTCAAGGAGGACGAGCCGGGATTTGTGGAAGCACGAACGATCGACACAGCGCGACTGAGGTGGCAGGCACACAGGAGGATCATAGTTAGCTAGTATGATCTGTGCCACGATTTGTGGTTGGTAGCACGTAAAAAATTACTTTTCACGAGTATGAATTGATGTGAGCTAGAGTTACGGAGATCTCTGCTTTGTGATCAATCAGATCGAACGCTGTTCAGATTAGCAAAATTTAAACATCGCATCCGCGCCCGCATACCTTCATACCTACTTTCCTCAGTTACGTCCCCCGCAGCCACGTCCCCCTTAGCTCAAGCAAGAGCGTCGAACCGTATGTCTGAAGATCTTAGTTCGAAACTAAGATGCCCCTTCTAGGCTTCGGTTTGTTTTCTTATAGGCCCTCCGCTTATTATACCTGCCTGTCCGTGACCTGCAGGGTGAAACATTTTTTTACAGCTTGTGGCACTAGCTCAAGCGAGAGCCTGGGACATAATGTCCGAAGATCTCAGTTCGACACTGAGGTGCCACGATTTTCCTAGGCAGAAACATTGTACAGGTAACACCTTTCAGTTCTGGTGCCTTTAAGCACACAGGTGGTCTCGGCTTGAGATGCTGAGTCCACCTGTATGCTTGGTTTGTGGGTACGCGCCTCTGAACGGGGTGCAGTGATGAAATTTTAAGGACAGATAAATTGTACAGGTAACACCTTTCAGTTCGGGTGCCTTTAAGCACACAGGTGGTCTCGGATTGAAATGCTGAGTCCACCTGTATGCTTGGTTTGTGGGTACGCGCCTCAGAACGGGGTGCAGTGATGAAATTTCAAGGACAGAAAAATTGTACAGGTAACACCTTTCAGTTCTGGTGCCGTGAAGCACACAGGTGGTCTCGGCTTGAAATGCTGAGTCCACCTGTATGCTTGATTTGTGGGTACACGCCTCAGGACGGGGTGCAGTGATGAAATTTCAAGGGCAGAGAAATTGAAGGGTTAGCCCGAGTTATTCTGCTGCCGTGAAGCACACAGGTGGTCTCGGCTTGAAATGCTGAGTCCACCTGTATGCTTGGTTTGTGGGTCCGCCTCGCCAGTGATGAAATTTCAAGGGCAGAGAAATTGAAGGGTTAGCCCGAGTTATTCTGCTGCCGTGAAGCACACAGGTGGTCTCGGCTTGAGATGCTGAGTCCACCTGTATGCTTGGTTTGTGGGTCCGCGCCTCAGAACGAGGTGCAGTGATGAAATTTCAAGGGCAGAGAAATTGAAGGGTTAGCCCGAGTTATCCTGGTGCCGTGAAACATACAGGTGGTCTCGGCTTGAGATGCTGAGTCCACCTGTATGCTTGGTTTGTGGGTACGCGCCTCGGAACGGGGTGCAACGTATGCTTGGTTTGTGGGTACGCGCCTCAGAACGGGGTACAGCGACCAAAATATTAAGGACAGAAAATCGAAGGGATAGCCCGAGTTATTATAGTGGTGGTTTTGTTATTGATGAATGATAGGTGGTGAGCTGGTGAGATAATGACATTGATTCAGCGTGTTCACAATTTTCTGCTCCCGCCTTAAAAAATGACAAAACAATATTCCTATAAGGGCATCATATCATCTACTTGCATATAAATAGATGATATGATAGGGGCGCCCATTACAGCAGCTCGTATATTTCTAGATAGTAGCAATGCGACATGATTCGTATATGATAGAATATGGTTGGATAACCGTCCTGAGAATATCGGTGCAAGCCCCCAATAATTCTAGAATATTCTTGGTTGTAACACCTTGTAATAGAACATTTCTACTTGTAAATTTGAGCATTACGTATTGCGGGGTATTCAACTTCATACATATGTGCGCATTTCAATAAGTAAACCCACCATTCCATGCGTGGGCCCTCGCGAGGGGGGCTCCAACCTCCGGTCTGGATATATCATAAAACAACCTAAGTATTTTATTATCTCATCTTAGTTTGTTGTGACCTCCGGGACCTCCGCTGTCCAGCTTCGTTCGTTCGGGGACCGTGATATATATAAGTTACATTATCATATATATATCTCCGTTCCCATCAGCACCCCCCAGTGTGGGCGCAGCGCCCATCGTGGGGCCGTGAAGCGTGGGGCCGTGAAGCCCCATCGCGAGCCCCAGCGCCCATCGTGAGGCCGTGAAGCCCCATCGTGGGGCCGGCCAGCGCCCATCGTGGGGCATCGTGGGGCTCATCGAGGCGCAGCGCCCATCGTGGGGGTGCACCCGAGCGGACTCGTCGTAGAGGGAGAGGGCAATGCCGCGAAGGATCGTCGGGAGAACGACGTAAAGGAGCTCGTTCAGGGTTAGGTGGTACTCGTCGTACTCGAAGTCGAGGTCGAGGAGCTTGGTGAATTCGTCACGGGCGATGGGACCGAAGACGTGGGACATGTTGGCGAGCAGGACGGTAAAATCCGACTCAGCCTCGGGTCCCTCCAGAGTGAGTCCGACGGTGGACTTGAAGCCATGTCCACGCAAGAGCTTGGCCAACTCCTCGCCGTAGGCGAAGGCGTAGTCCAATTTGTCGGCGAACTCAGCACGTTGGGAGGCACGAACGGGGGTGGAGACCCACACAGAGGCATCAACGTGGAACTCCGCGGACGTGGCTGCCCGAGATGCTGGTGTAGGCAGGGGAGAAGTCCTGTCGCGGTTGACCGGCCCCTGGCCGAGAGAGTCTCCCAAAAAGAGGGTTTGGCCGAAGATTGGCCGAAAGAATTTTGACCCTTAAGTATGCAAAAAGACGTCAAAACAAGAAAAAAAACAAATGTTTTCTCGAAAACTGGCCGAAAGGCCTCCGGAGAGGACTTCGGCCCTGGGTGTAGGGCGCCGGCGAAGTGAGGACATTCGCACGATGGGGTCCGACTGACCGTCCCTAGCGGGACTATCGGGCGGAGTAGTGCCAGGGGAATTCCCCCCAGCACCCCGGGATGCACGAAGGCGAGCGCCGAGCGAAGGGCGGTCGGCTGACATTGCTGGAATGACGTAGTCCGAAATGTTGATGAGACGCGATGTGCATGCGCAGCCGGACAAAACCAAGGTGCGATGGGCTCCTTGTTAGATGTGTTGTGCCGATGGGGCACGAAGAGGTCAGATGTGTAAAGAGCGATGGGCTCAGTCAGATACGTTCAGCGATGCGCTGCGGAATACCGCGAATGCCGCGGGATCAAAGAAAAAGGTGGGAGCTAGCGAGCGGACACGGACCGGTGGTAAAGGCCCGATAACCTCACGGAGACGGTGAAATATATATATATAAGGGTAGGGATATATATATATATTTATTTGTCTACTGAAATCACGAAAGCTGGCCAGTGAAGCAGGCTAGGTCACACACTCGAACTAAGATGAGATAATAAAAGTGAGACATAGTTTTATTGTCTCAGCTCACGGGAAGCAGGCTGACCTGGAACCTCAGATTGAGGGGTGACAGAGAGGGCAGAGGCACCCCCCAATGTGGGGGGTCAAAGTCTCTGTCTCCATGATTTTTGGCAGCCTTGGTACCATTCACGCGTGACACCGAGGCCCTCGGATGTGCCCTCGAATTTAAGCTCTCACCTTGCCCCCCCCCCAACAACCACCCCAAATACTTTATTTCGGCAACCCTCTAGCATCTTGGGATGCTTTACACGCCGCTTGAATCGAAGTGATTCGGCCTATGCGGCCAGATTAGTCACCTCAACCAATCAGCCCCAGCCCCCCCCTACGGGGCCACTTTCGACAACCTTATATAACACCATTTTGCACTAAAATTAGGGCGGCACAGGGCAAGCCCTTGCTCCCAAATTCACTCCACACCTCCCACCTTATGTCCTTCGCAAGTGGGCACCTGCCCCTTGCCATCTACGTCGCGCTAGAGCCCGCCACAAGCAGTGAACTCGGTGGTACCGACCTGCCCACACCCATGTGGGGGCTAACCGTCATAGAGATATCACCTCGAGGTCACCTCCAGGTTGAAACGAGGCGAGGACCTGGAGGTGAATCACCTCCATACCATACCACCTCCATGTCTCTCTAGAAGAGGTTGAACTTATCACTGTCACGCGATCGTACTCTCCAGGGATCTGGACCGACCGTTTCAATGATGACACCAGACCTGGAGATGGAGGTGGCCACCTCCAGAAAAACCTTGAACATCTGATCTCATTACATAATAGAAATTTTCGATTTTCGACTCGATGAGATGAAATCAATGAAATTAGTTTTTAAAAATTGAGACACATTGACATGACATGACACGCACGGTCACAGGACACATCGATATCATATGCCATCCGATGAACTGATGCGCGCAATCTTCGGCATGAACACGAGACGATATCGATAGCTAGGATTTCTTTATTTGGAACGCACAATTCAAATTCATTTTGCATTTAGATTCAATGAAAATATTTTTAAATTGAGACACACACAGTCACACGACAGGACACAGTTTCAATAATACGATTTGGATTTAATCGACTTACGATAGCGGATAGGCGCAGGCTCCCTCGACTCACGACTGTTCAAACGTGCTCTCAAAAGCACTCCCCACGCCAGTCGAGTGGAATGAACTCCAGTTCATAGTGTAAGAGTTTTGAAGGACCCATCCCAAACAGGTGTGCAATGCAGGCGGGGCTTCTTCGTAAAAAACGGGGTTAATGTAAGATGTAGAGGCCGGGGCAAAAAATGAGCGTCAGGAAGGCGCCTCTCAAGGGCGCGCTGTAGTGTCCAGATGCAAGAATGTTCGGGAGGCCCTCGACGGATACTATTTTGAGGGAGAATTTACCTTTCCGGTCCCCACGTACCATGGCCGCGTCGCTCAGGATCTCACAAGACCTGAACTCTCTTCCTGCCGTGCTTCCGCCAATTCAGTCTTCACGCGGCGCCCCCCCACCTCTCGGCCAAAATGACGGGCAGGTACATTCTCGAACCTTAACCTAAAGCTGCAGGGTATAGCTAGCTATGCTCGACTGATACATCTTGTGCTTGAAGAAAATTCTTTCGCGAAGCCAAACTTCCGTGTCAAAGCCTCCTTTGCTGACGTGGCAGACGCTCGCAGGAAACCGACCGGAGCATTAGCCGGAATGACATTTCGGGTTTCGCCGATGCTCGGCGACGTCGTTTTGGTAAGACTAATGCTCTGCAGCCAACTCTTAGAGGCTCGGCTGACAGCGTGCTGAGCAGCTCTTCCGGAGGTGCTTACGAATATGCCCTTGAGGAGTCCGCGACGTCATCCTTGGCGGCCATGGGCTCTGGCAGATCGGTGAGCTCGTGCACAACATGCCGCTTTGCTTATCCGAGCACGCCCTAGTCGCACGGGCAAAAATGTCACATTGTGTCACTGTGTTACTGTGGAAATGCAGCTTTTTGCTCTGACCTAAATACCTGCAGTGCTCTCGTTGCTCTCTCAACAGCGCGAGGGTTACTTCATCATGCACAATCACTGCGACACGTGCATCTACCTCCTCCCCCTGACACCAAGTGGGGGCTTGGTAGTGCGGCGTACAATCGCTGTTAACGTCAATATTTCCAAATATCTACCGGTGAACACCGTCGAGCTTAAGCTGTCATCCCAGCAGCTCACTGCTCGGCGGTGCTTGTCGGTCCCATCCCGGCACGCGACTTGACCCGGTGACCACGGGCTGACGTGGAGTTCCGTTGGTTTGCTTTCTGACCCTTGGGCACAGGCAAATTCTGGAAAGAACACTGCGAGGAAGGGCTTGGGCAGTGCGCGCGCTTCGGGTTCGCGGCCTTCGAGCGGGAGGAGCGCCCTTACATCGGATCCCTCGGACCCGCTCAGGCGTACGTGGACTGCTTCGGCGGATCAGGAGAATCACCTAGAGTACCAATCGAAGGAGGCTTTGAGCCCCCCTATGCTGGCTGTGCCTCGGGACGCCGCAGCGTTTTCCGCAGTCGAAGACGCTGAGCTCCCCCCGCTCGATATCAGCAAGCCCGTTAACCGCACCGCCGCTGCAAGGATGCGTCGCGAAGCATTGAACCGCCATCGCCACGAGAACGAGACTGTCGCCACGGAGGCAAAGGAAATTCGTATGAGGCTCATCGTGAGCTTCTTTGCCTGTTGCATGCCTCCCGCACACTTCTTGCTTTCGTCAAACGCTCGGGCAAGGGCTGGGGTGTTGCGCGCATATCCGCGGCTTCCACGGAGCCAGCTGGGTTCGGGGGCGCTCGAGAGGTGGGCAGACGGAAATTTGGCACTGCCTGCCTTGGTGCTTGCAGTTAAGGATATATGAGGAGAAACGGAACCCAAAGCAAAGTGCATGAGATATGCCCTGTCCCCTTGAATGCCGAATCCGACAGTTCGCGTCACCTGCCATCGCGCAGCCCTCACGAAAGTGGCGGGCGGTGCGGACGTGGGCTCTGTGAATCTCCGTAGTTTGGAGTGTGTGGATTGCGATGTGCGTATGCCCCTCTGCTCGCTGTGACGACGGGTGGGATCCTGCTTTGTTGCTGTTTGTGTTGCTGGGCGCCTGCTTTCCCTTTACATCCTTCTCAGGTCTGGTTTGTGACGGGTCACGTGTTGCGTGGGGTGCCAGTCCGAGGAGAAACAAAAGGAGCGAGAGAACAGAGACATGCACAAAATGATTGGCCTGAAGACTCAAGTTGCAGCGAGCGCCACAAGCATTGTTGGGGGGGGCAAGGTGTGGCTGCCCTGCCATCTGCCACGTGGCCTCGGTGCTCACCCTG
>LGRX02034154.1:0-52683 GCA_001247695.2 Cymbomonas tetramitiformis
CACATGCTGGGAGGCGCGGTGACTCGGACACATGCTGGGAGGCGCGGTGACTCTGACAAATGCCAGGAGGTCCGCCTTGCCGGAGGACAACGATGGGCTGGTTGCCTATTTTGAGAAGTTCAATCTGGTGGAGTGGATGGGCTCTCTGGATCGCTGGGTGGCGCTGCTGCAAGCCGCTTGGGTCTTCTTCGCCATGGCACATCTGCTGGTCGTCATGCGGGGACAGGGCACCCTGACAGTGATTGTCGATGCGACCTGGTGCGGACTTCTCAACGCACAGAGCTTGAGCTTTTGATTGTGCAGATTTTCATCCGACGGTCAAATGCGCTGATGCACCGTGAGAGATTTCTTAGGGTGTGTGCTGCTGTGTTATGCGGCACTGATGCACTACTTATAAAATCGTTTTCAGCTTCACTGTACGGCTGCATCACACGGCACACTTATCGGCATGATGCAGCCGTTAAGTGTGCCGGGTGGCATTGGGCTTGCATCTCACGATTAACGATCCGCTGCTAACATTTCTTTTCCTCATCACAGCTCATTGCCAACAGGCACAATGCATAGCATTTCATTAAAAGTAGCTTTCCTCTTAAATGCTTTTAAATGTGTGAAAGAAAATCTCTTTTTGGAATATTTTTGCTAGGCTAATTCACACCTTCACATGCTTTCTATAGGCTGATTGCACAGCTTTTAGGGCAAAATGTCCAGAGTCCTCTGAGTTGGGTGGGTAGGGAATGCAAAAGAACAGGGCAGCAGACTTCCTAGATCAGAACTCCTAAGTACTGTGGAATGCAGGCGTTCAGATCTGGATCTCCGATGCTTTTCGATCTGACAGCACAGGAAACCCTGATCGGTCTACAGAAAGCTCTAAAATTCCGCAGGCTCCAATTTAGCCAGAATATATTTGCTGAGGTTGTGGGCGCTCGCGAGAGAGGGTGCGCCATGTCTGAAGTCTTAATGTCCAACCTCCGAACGTTGCCACGAGATCGCCCTATGAGTGTTTGACAGCTGTGAGAGGTCTCGGTGTGTTGTTATATTGCTCGCTCGACTCGGCTACAAAGCTCCTCCGCACCCCACGTGGCGCATGCAGTATGCAGACCAGCACTGACATCACAAGGAGGGTGGCGGGTAACACGCACAGGTCCAGCTTGATCACGCAGCTCAACCTGATCCCCTTCTATGTGTGCTTATTGAGCTATGCGGTAGTCTTCAATTTGTGTATGGGTCCTAAGCACGAAGCTTTTACCACCTTAAACAAGTCGCTCATGAAGATGTCGCTCTTCGCGTATGTGGGCGATTTCGACCAAAATGTGGGGCACCCGCCCTGCGCCATTCCCCGGATGGAACAAAGGTGGCATATGTGTTGCCTGCATGTGTCACATGACTTCCAGCATCTAGATGCTGTGATGCCATTTCACAAACATTCGGTACATGCACACGTCGTCGTTGTGTACCTCTTGGTCATGCTTGCGGGGCTGTGCGTGGAAAGGCCTGCCACGGGGAACTATCCTTCACCTGTTTGTTTGTTTGTTTGTTTGGATGTTGGGTTTAAGGAGTGCGTCGCTGTGTTCCCGCTTGACGTTGACTTGCGGCAATGGTGTTCGGTTTGGAGTGGCTGTCTTCCTCCCCGTGCCTTGGTCTGGTATGCTATAGGGGACGTATCTGGGTGTCTGCGTGGTCGGGCAACCTTTCATAGTGATTCCTTGATGTGTGCCCAGATGCACTTGGACACTCAGCTGTTCAGATGTGTCCCGGCTGAGGAACATAGCATATATCTTCGATATGGAGGAACGGTCTGCATGACCTGCGGATCTGCACCTGAGGGCGCCTGCTCTGCATTCGGCACGTGTATCTGATCCAGGTGCCCCTTCTCAGGTCTGGTGACTGTCTTGTGCAAAAGCTGAAGGGAACGGGCGGCATGCACAGGATTGGAACATGCACGAGGCTTGGGAGTCAAAAGCTTTGGAGTATACTGGCGAGAAGATCTTCTCCCTCACGTTCCTGTGCTTGTATTACTTTATGCTAAGTCAGTTGCAGTTTGCATTAGTGCTCGACGCGGCCTATTTGGGATGGGCAGAGGCCCCTCCGGACATCTCCGAAAAAACCATCCACAAGGTGCTCCGCACATGCCTGCTTCACGACATCCGGCCGCGGCCCTTGTGCCAGCGGGATGCATCGATCGCGGGAGATGTTAAGTTTGTGAGACAGACGTCACGTGGCAGTTGCTGCAGTTGGTGCAGACAACGTCAAGTTACACTCCGCTGGCAAGTGACGAGCTTATGTCTTGATGCAGTGATTTGTGAAGGTAAAACGGCCCCAAACGTTGAAGCGCGAGTGGCTCATTGCCCTTGCATGCGCATCACGTCAGGCGGCTCGATCGAGAGAGACATGTCGGCGCTTTCGATTGGTTGAACTGATGGGGTGGTGGTTGGTAATTGCCATCAAGCAGGAATTACTCAAAATCGCTCAGCGCTGCGCCCTCCGCCGGTTTGGGAGGTGGCCGAGCGCGGATCACCTGATTTGGTTGCTCCGGGTCCTGCACCTGCAAGACCAGAAAACGGAGGACCGCTGCTTTCAGTATTCCTCGAAGCAGTCCATGCTCCAGATCTTGAAGCGCTTTTCCGTGCTCTTGAAGGAGCAGGAGTCAGCGCCACGGCACATTGATGTGGGCGGGCGGGATCTTGCACTCGAAGAACTCGCGGCCATTTTGCAACATCGAGCGGAATCATGCGCAATGCGGAGGCAGAAGACTCTGATGCAACGAGCCACGCGAGGAGTGAAGGCGCAACCCCGCGGGTAGGCCAGGGCAAAGATCTCTGCTTTGTGCGCCACAACCACCTGCCTGGCGCAGTGCCGATGAAGGGCTAAGCATATAGACCCTCAGGTTTTGCACCATTCTCAATGATTGATGAAGTGTGAGGCCAGTGAACAATGAGCGGAAGAATGGCGGAAGTGCATGTCCAAGTGTATCAGGCCTGGGTCTACTGCCTGTACCTGCATTCGCGTCTGGCACGGAAGCACTGGCGGAATTGACGATCATTGCATAAAAAACTCTAAAAAACCATTGGCAACTTCCGCGTGAGGGAGATTGGCGCGGAATTGGCCAAAGTATGACCAGATACCAATCAAAATTGCAAAAAAGCGTTATAGCTCTGCCCGAATACCCTTCTTCATGTGACAGTTGTCGGCACCGTCCCATGGGTCATCTTGCAATGAATGTCATCCACCAGGGGCAACACTAGGCCAGTTCAACGGCCTTGAGGCCTGACAGAGCATGCAGACTCGATGAGTACCTTTATCATGTGATCGCCTTTTGCAGAAATCGGGGGACAGCGACTGAGGATGCGTGTGGCTCCGAGTCGTTTCAAGCATGACTGGTCAACGCCATGCTCTGAGCTGGGGTGGATGTGGGCGTGTGGAGACCAGATCGATGTCCTTCCGCAGATATCTTGTCCCTCGAGAGCGCATGCATGCCGAGGAGCCAGTGGACAATGACCTCGAGCTGTTGTCCCAGTACTTCGTGATACCCTCTCTCCAATCCACTGTCATGCCTATGGCCTCGGAGGGTCCTATGCCCCAAATGGACATGCCGGCGGTGTCGCAACGGCCAAAGGTGATCCAGCCGCTGCCTCTGAGATTCTGGCACATGCCACCTGTACGGCCCTCGTGGTTCTGCTGCATCGGCATCCTATGGCAGTGCGCACGTGCACAATACACAGCGAGCTGCCACGTGGACCTGTGTGATTGGAGAGGTGATGGGCTAAGCCAGTAGAGGTTTGCATGGCGTCTGCTTTTAGCCACTGCTTGCATGGATCTTCTAGTGTCTTCCGTTCACCTTGAGCATCCATCAACCTTGAGCCATTGTGGGGCATGCCATGCTGCGTATTCCATTACCCGCAGACCAGTCTGCAATCAACCCTCCCACTCCCCCCACCAGTCTCGCCCTTGGCGCTCTCTCCCTCAATGAAAAGTTATAGAAGCCTCCCATTTGACAATTTCCTGTGCGTCCAATGCAAGTGACGCAGGAGACGGCCACCCGGACCGGGCAGATTCCATATGCCAATATGCAAGCAGTTTTAAAGTTCCTGAATGCGTCTCACTTCCACTGGGATGATGGTGGGATGGCTTTTGTGAATGGTTATTTCATGCCATTCATTGTGTGGGCAATAACAAGTTCCATACATCGATTGAGTGCCTACCAGCAGGGCTCGCTTGCGCAGATACCCTATACAACGAGCCTGCAGAGCGCAGAGTCGCGTGATGCTGTGCGCCCTTGCATGCGCGGCAATGATCAACATATACTGCCATCCATCCGGCATTGCATTTTGATTTGATTGGTCCGCATCGGTGAGATCTGGCGGCCCCACTCGGCTCCTTACTTCGCCCTGCCACCCAGATGAAGGGTGTGCCACATGCCACCGGATTTGCTTCCAGAATGCCCCAGGGGTCAGAGGATGCAGCACGCACTTTTGGACATCCCTCCGTATTGTCTGGAGCTCTGTCGTGGAGATGTGGACCCCTCTCTTACCCTTGAGCCGCCCGAGCCCCTCTGCGGCTGATCTCGCCGTGCTCGGAACGCATGCATGCCACTGGAGCTGCTTCTGCTTCAAGGGCTGAATTGCCTGAGCCAGCATCGAACCGCCATGCCTATGCTTTGGCACCACCACCATGCTCCAAAGCCTTATCCCACCAATCTGTGAGCCCAAAGTAGGCCGCATATCGCAAAGAGGCGTCCTGCGGGGCTGAGTGTGACAGCTCATATCCTTCCTCCAGAGCTCTAGTGTCCGCGCTTTAATTACGTCCTCCTCTATTCAATGTCAACCCCAGCACTATGGCACTGAAGCCATGTGCTTGGGCGCCCTGTAAGAAAGTCACAAGCTTGAGTCATCTGCTCCAGAGGCGGACTGCGCTTGGTTGGCTGCGCACTTCCGAACTGGGGTGCAATCTCCCAGAGGCTCCACATGTCTCTTGTAGTGCCGCCCTGAGGTCCTCTGTGTCAACGCCTCCGACTCTACAAGCTAAAAACGCATGTCCCGCGGTGATCCTGAGGTTCCTAATCATTTTTACCAACCCAGGTTGAGGCTCTGCCTTTGCGCACTGAGTCAGGAACCCCTTGCTTACAGCCGCAATTGCCCACGCTATCCACTTTGCCAAAAGACTCCGTCGTGGGAAATTCAAGATGCATCTTGCGTGAAGAAGAACTCACATGAAGGTGTATCACATGCAGAGAGCAGAGTGGATGCGGCACCGTTTGAATCAATTCAAATTGTGCGGTGCCACACCGCTCTATTCTGCTATCTTAAATGTGTGGTCTTGGGTTTGCTCACATGCATCAGAGTTTTTTCCCCATCCGGCGTGCATGTCAGCCGATGTCGGCAACCCTGTTTTGGCCCCCAAAAGGAGCCGGGAGATTGGTAGATCGTACAGTGCAGCGGGATTTCCCATCTCCAGGTCCAGAGCGTCAACATGGAATACGTCCATAATCAACCTGCGGTGCAGCTTTGCTGGATGAGCTCTCAGCGAGTCTGCAATCATTTTGGTGCATGATTATCTTATCGCAGCCCTGAACTTCTTCTCTGTATACTTCTCTTTCCGACCGGCATGATAGTGGGCCAGCCTTAGTGGCAGCGCCTTATACTGTTCAGAGTGTCACGCTTACTCCCTACAGCCATCCCCTGTTGTGCATTCATCAGTGGGTCATCCTGACCTCATCCATTTTCTGCTCTCAACCGGTGCCCATTTTTGCTTATCCTCTTGTTACAGGCCCGCCTTGGTTCGGCAGGCATCTCGATTTACTAGCATGGTGGTGGGCTGATTTTGGGTTGTGCCCCGCATATACACTTGGGTGTGTTTGCAGATGTGCGCTGAAGCCCCGTGCCTTGAAAGCTATCTTCGTCTTCTTTTCTTCGTTTCCCCCATGGTCTTTATTTATATTCTGTGAACTCATTACAGGGCGGTCGCCATGCACCCTCAGTTCAGTCAGATGTCGCCAGAGTAATTGCTACGGCACGGCACACCTTCACTGTGACCACCAGCAGCCTGCGTAATCATAGTGTGGTCAAAAGCTTGACACTGCATATGACTGAGCCGTACCCATGCCTGCAGAAGCTGAGCCCGGTACTGCACTCTTGGGAATTGGCTTGCAACAGGGTGCTCCGGAGAGGGAGCTCGCAGCACGCATCATCACCAGATTTGGCACAGACCAACCTGACGAGGGCCAAAGCGATGATGCGCCATCTGCCTCCTCTCAGCGACGGGAGCAACTTCGTCAGCGGCTGGACTTGGTCACCTCCAATAATGCGGCACCCTTCAGCACTATGATGCTCGTAACAAGCTCTTCACAAAGCTGCTCGGTGGCCTTGCTACGCCCTCCAAGGTGCTGCCCTACTTTGCCCAAGCCCTGTGAAATGAGGGCACGCCATACCGGCATGACACGTGAAATCTGCATGACCGGCAGCACATAAGACATCACTGGTACGTGATAAAGCAGAAATCTCATAAGCGTCACTCAAGCGTGATATACCACATATCTCAGATACGGCACTCGCAGCGGAATATAGGCATTCAGCAGGCACTGAAAAGCAAAGGGTGTCAGAACATCTGTTGTGGCAGAGTGTCAGACTTGAATCCAGGCAAGCGTGTTTGTTATGCTTCACTTGGGTTGAGGCTTGTTGGCTATTGATTGACTTGGGGCAAGGCACCGGGGGTGCGTCTGGTCAACTCCAGGCGTGCCCTGATAAGGATCGCTCACAACCACGCAAGCGTGTTGCAACCTCTCGGGAAGGCCTGGCTTCCATCTTGGCATCAGTTCCCAATATCAGAGCAGAATCTCCTAAGGACCTCTTTCCGTCGCGGAGAATATCGTCTGGAGGCTTTTTCCCTCGAGCAGCATCACTGCAGTACCGCCATTATGCTTCCAGGAAGATGTGGCAATTATTTGGCCCTCCCGAAATAGAGTTTCCAACCTTTTAGCTGACGACCTGGGCACCTAGTATAGATGAGACTGCGTTCCCTCCACCAAACAACGACCTTCTACCTGCATGCTTTCAGAAAAGGGAGCATGCTCATGCACCAATTATGCAGACAAGAAGTGGAAAAAGGAAGCTTGGAAATGCTGTGAATCTGCTTGAACAACAGCCTGAGAATCCGCCTGAAATAGAGCCTGTAGTTGCCCATCCCCCATCTGAGCCTGCAGGCACACCACCCCCTTTAGAGCCGGTTGCACCCTCCAAAACGTCTGAACTCCCAGCAACTCCGCCTTCGGTGATGAAATTTAGAGAAAAGACTCTTAAAGACGAGAACACGGTCGCTGGGCGATGACGGCTGCGAGACGCTGCTTGCACGAAAATTTTTATGATAAATTTCAGGCGATAAAATGGATAAAGGGAAGATATTATTGAAATTTAACGCAGGAATTTAGTGTTAAAGCGCGCTTTCACGATATGGGGGGGCGAAAGCCGGCATCGAGCGGACTAGCGACCAGTCCGCAACACGAAGCCGCGGAAATGAGCTTGGAGTTGCTCATCAGCACGGCTCAGGCTGCGCTGAGAGCCCAACGGCTTGCACGAAGGCAAGGGGCACCCCTGCCTGAGTGCATCGGTGACGACGAGACCATCGCGCTCACGCCTCAGCAGAACCTGACATACTTGGCTCTGCACGCCACTCGTGCAGTGGCGACGGCAACAACGGTTTGCTTTCCCGCATTTCAGCGGGCTAGCAAAACCGTGACGGGCTTGGCGACTACATCGACTTTTCCGCCTCCTCCATCCGCGCAAGGCACCGCCCACACGCAGGGGCCCAGCGCTAGAACGCAACGACGCAGCTCGCAGAGGCATAAGGCGAGGGGAAGAGCTGAGGAGCGGAACCATCCGCCAGCAGCTACGGGTTTTTTCACGACCAGCTCCCCTATGCCAACCGTGGTGCCAGGCGGTAAATTCACGTTTGGTAAAGTCTCTGGGCAAGTGCAGCCCACAGACTTCAGTCTGGCTGCGCCGCCATCTGGCAGCGGAGCAGTCAGCGACTTCAGCAGTTTCAGCGACGTCGTGCGGACATCGACAGCAGAGCAACCGCCCTCTCCTGGTGAGAAGCGCAGCGGAAAGCCGCCATCGGTGCCGCCAAGCCCGCCGCGAATCAGCAAAAAGGGGAAGGCAGCAGAGTAGCCTGGTAGCCATGAGGACGAGGACATTGCCGACCTCGAGTACGAGGACCCTTGGCACGAGGCGGACGGCTTGGACACTGACGTGCACGACTCGTGCATTTAGGATCCAACGCCGATGCGTACTTCCCTAGTGTGTTGCACTGAACGCACTGCTTGGCCTTGCTTGTGTTAGTCAAGCGCCATCGCAGGTGGCCACTCGCGAGAGCTGAGCAAACGGCCGGACACCGCTTTTCGTCCCCCACACCACGACGCATCCGGGGGTTTTTCAGCGGCGACAGCGGCGTGGATTCTGGAAGTGGCAGCAACAGACCACAATACTCTGTCAGAACATCCTAGAACCTGACTGTAAATTGCCCATTCACAAACAGTGGTAACCCTGGGGCTGACAGTGATTACACGTCAGCTCATTGACCTGCCTGTATCTTTGGATAGGCGCCCTAGTTGAATCTCCGATTGGGAGCGTGTTCGTTGCTGTTCGTGCTCCACTAGTCGGGGGTTCTTGCATCCACCTTTTCTGCTAGGTGGGTGCTAAACTCGGTTTCATCTTTGACCTGCCGGCGTAGGCCCTCATCCTGCAGCCTCCCGTTATGAGGAATGGCTGCAGACTAGATGCTGTTAGCATGGCATTGACCACCTAGCAGAACCCAAGGGCTAAACTCTCTAGTGCACTGGACTGGGTAATAGCAGTTAGGGCAGAGGGGCAGGCTTGACCGCTGAGCACCTAATAATATCACGTCTCCGGTAGGAGCATGTTACATTTTTTCTTTTTTCTTTTCTTAAAGACACTATCATCGAGATGCCTCAAAATGAGTGTACTGTCAACACGCAGCCTGCAGCAGTGACAGTGCCATCAGAACCAACTTCGCAGTCTGCAGCAGCTGAAGATCAGCAGTCGAGTGGACCGGAGAAGAAGCAGGCACAGATGAGAAGGAAGAGCGTGGTCGCAAATTCGTCAGCAAAAGCCAAGAACGGTGCCTAGCAAAGTGCTGCAAAAAAGAACAGGAAACCCCGTGCCATTCGTCGGTTTTGATTTCATGTCATGAAAAAATGCTGCTTACTTGCTGATAAAGAAAAGGAAAGGATTGCTTTCCTCTTGCATTCTGGCACCGTCAGTAGACCCCAAACATGGTGTTCAGCAAGCGGTGGACCACCATTCATTAATTTTGATTTTATTTCATGCAAATAGGGTGGAAATTCTTGCTTGATGTGGTAACCAAGAAGGGGAAACGCATTGCTCCTACATTTTAGTGAAGTGTTGGTGTGCAAAGTGATGCGTAGCTGATCACACATGAATGATTTTCTTTGGATGGACGAGCATGCACAGAAGAAGTTGTTGGTCTAATGCGTCCCACAGATATTATTTGGTGTATCGATGATATGATGCCCTCATCACGACATCTTAACAGAGATCTCTGAGTATAGTGCTTGCTGTTTCTCAATTGCACCTTTGTGGAATAGATTGAACTTTGACAGACGTTGTGATTGGTCAAAATGAAATTTTGCCAGGACGCAAATGAAATCTTCGGTGAAAATATTTTCTTCTACCGTCACGTTGACAACTTTTCTTCTAAATACCGTGATGAATGGATTCAAAATAGCTGCCCTGTATTTTTTACCAAGACGAATCACGTCACGGTTGAAATGATAGGTCTGCAGTGTTATCATTTCTGCTAATGGCAGTATATTGATGTATATCATAGCAAAAGCGCTCAGCATCTCATCGAGTTATCACCATGGTGCCACAAAACCTTCAGAATTCAAAATTATGGCATGATCAGTACATCACATAATGAGCAAATAAAATATGAAAATTGATAGCTGACATCATGTACGTCAAGCTTGTGTACCGTATTTAAACATCGATGCCCATTTCACGTGACATTTGTGACAAGTTGGGCAGAATCGCCTGGGGTTGCCTCTGATAAATCAGCGTTGAAGGTCTCACTATTGTTATCTTAGAAGTATGTGCTATCGGCAAGGGCATGGTCACACGGGGTGACCCCCTACACCAGCCCCCGCCCCGCCCCTCACGCGAACGGCATAATTTCCAATGCATGCTCATTCTCCGGCGGTGACACTTGCACTAAGCCACACGCAAAGAGATGGTATGTGCTGTTCACACATGGCATCATCTGTAGTACTACTAGACAAGGTGGTCAGGCTAGAGATATCACAGGATAAGAAACCACTCATTAAGGTAGTAATTCACTGCTGATTCGCTGCCGCCGCCACTAGGAGCCTTTTCCGTGTAAGCACCGCCAAATATAAAAAAGGGAAAAGGGTCTGCCAGTACACCAAGGGTGTCCCTGGAGTCGCCTGTCTCCCGAATCCGCTGTTCTCAACCGCTGTCTACTTGTCGCCAAAGAGCCTCTCACTTCTGAATTCGTATCGAAATAAAAAGCCGCTCCGCGCAGGACATTATTGTTTTGTAAAAAGATAAAAACAGCAGTATAACATATTCATCACAAGATCAACAAAAATAACCAAAAGTACGAATTATTGTACAAAACTGTGAGCAGAGTTGTCTTAGCAGTCTAGCACTTGGCACGCGAACAGCCACCTAGCACTTGCGAAGGCAAAACAATAATGAGTCCACTAGTCCTGACCTGCGGTCAGAGCTTACTTATATCTCAAGTCATTGTCACATCTGCAAAAACTGTAACAGGCTTCCGCCCTGAAATCTTCATCTGCCAATAGAAAGTCACTATTCTATGCCAGCTTTAATAATGTTACCGTTCCCCATATTCTGACTGACACGTCAGTGGCAACATTGTAACTGTCATATCCTCTTATCACTTCGCGGTCATCTGACAATGACCATATCTTCTTCGCCAAGTCTGTTACTCTCGAGCAGTCATCCCGTGCGAGGTCTGTCACACTCGTCATAACTGCCACGCCTGTCACTAGCTGGACAAACCCGGCTCCGGTACCATGAGAAGCCGGCATTTGTTACAGTACTCTTCAGGTGTCTTCACAGGGAATCCCCTCATGTGCTGAGCAGGGCTCTATATCGGTTTGGTTTTTCAGTATCGATACAATTCGATATTCGAAAAACGGTATCGATAATCGGCACAATCGATAAATAATCGATTACTTGGACATTTATATGTAATTTGTTATAAATTAAATACGGAACACCAAAACCTGCACAATCGATAGTTAGACATTGCAATCCGACAATCGGCGATAAATACGATATATCGATAGTATCGGTTATCGGAAATATCGATATAGAGCCTTGGTGCTGAGTACTGCCCAACGCCACTGCCGGTGCAGCCGTGACTTCGGGATTGCCCTCCGTGTTTCGCGCTCCTGTGAGTCCCTCCAAGCCCAAGGTGGTGAGCGCGTCAGAGAGTACCCCCACGCCCATCTCTTCAGCCAGCGCTGAGAGTACGCTGGACGAGGAGACTGACGGCAGCCCTGGTCCAGGAACCTCGCGGTGGTTCACCTCGTGCGTGTCCGAGATGTACACCTCTCTTTCCGCAACGTGCGAGGCAACCAGTTCCTCGTCTGACCCCTCGTCCTCGGAGAGCACCTGGGACTTGACACTGCCAGCACGACTGGCAATTTTCCGTGCAGCCACCATGCCTTGGTACTCCGCCTTCAGTGAGTCCACTTTACCACGCGGTGCGCCTTGGCCCCGGTACCGCCTACATATTACTTATCGACGAAATCTCCATGGTTGAGGCATGCTTGTATGGACATCTTCAAGATCGTTGTGCCGAAATCCGACGAGTCGGCAACGAGGCCAAAACTGAATGGGGGGGACTAGCGGTGGTGGCTGTGGGCGATTTTGGACAACTAGCCCCCGTGGGAAAATTGTTGTACAAACAAGCTTTAAACGTCTTTTCCGGGCAACGATCATTTGATGTGGCTGAGACAGCTGGTCGTCTATTCCAAGCTATCCGGCGCTATCCATTAACCGAACAGGTATTTCCGATTACTTTAATACCTCATGGAAATCTTGTTTTTTTTCAATACCGAATCCTTCCGCGGTTTTTGCATGCGACCGCGAACATTATTGGTGTGTTGATGTTCGTACGCAGGTTCGAGCAGCTAGCGACCCGGCTCACGTCCGCTTCATTGAACGATGCCGTTCGGAGGAACGACCCATTACGCAGTCCGATTTGGACCGGCTGAAGGTGCTCACGGCATCGGATGTACAAATGGACCGCGATTGGCTCTTCGCGACGGTGGCCGTGACTGGCAATCGGCAACGACAAGCTATCAATGATGTGCGTGCACGGCATTTTGCGCGGCTCAGTGGACAACCGATAATTCGCTGGAAGCGACCTATTGCAACCACACTTTTGGACTCCCGACATGAAGACGTGATCCGGTCGGAATTTCCCGAATTGACAGGCACTTTCGTTGCCGGGGCGCCTGGAATTATTCTAAACAACGACCTAAATCCTTCGCGTGGTTTAGCGAACGGCACGCCCGCCAAATTCCACAGCCTGATTCTCCGAGATGAAAGCAGGTCCACCGATGCGGCGAAAATCAACAATGCGAATCCTGGCGAGGAGGTGTGGATCGAGCCGCCTTACGCGGTCAATGTTCTCATTGAGCATTTGGATTCCACAAACTGGTCCGATCAAGCGACATTAGCTCCCGAGCTTCGAGACTCGGCGAGCGAGGGAAATATGCGTGAGAATGTCACTCGTCCGCGCAGTATCGTACTTCCAGTTAAGATCTGCAAGCGTCTCGAGGAACTCCCCGTGAATCGCGCCTCCCGCAAAAGTAAGATATATTATCGAACTCATGGGCTTGATCTTGCGTTCGCCTTGACCTTTCACAAATTCCAAGGCCAAACCGTGGACAAAATTATATTAGATCTAAGCCAAACGCCGAAGAATGTCTTCAACCTATGCTTTCAAGCATTTTATGTCGGGATGACGCGTGTGAAGAAGTCCAGCTGCATTCGTATATTACCCGGGCCCGATGGGCGAAGGCCAAAGTTATCTCATTTGCTGAATCTTAAGCCGGATCCGGAGCTCCAAAGATGGTTAGATGCATTTGATCGGCGGACTCGTGAATGGAAACAACCGCCGCCCGTGAAACTGAAGCCCCGTCGCAAATCCGCTAAAAGGGCACAACCCAACAGTAGAGGCAATGGAGCCGGTGCCGCGGGCGATACGGTCACTCAAGAACGACAAGGGCGTGGCGGCCGTGGGAAAGGGAAAAGTGGTGCTCGCGCGACGAAGGGTAGCCAAGGTGGTAGGGGTGAAATCTCCGCATCGTTGCAACCGGTGGCATCGAGCTTTGAACACTTTCTCAAGAACACGCGTAATTTTAATTAGTGTATGCTTTTCGTGATTGAGATGACCTTGCCCCATTTTCGTGCAAAGTTTTGTTATTCATTACGCAATGTACGACTCTTGAAAATATGTGCTAGGGATTCGTACCACGCCGTGCTAGACGACTACCGATAATATGTGATAACAATTCACCGCATCCCGCAGTATACGGCTCTCGAAAAAATGCGTTAGGAAATCGTGGCACGCCGTGCTAGACGACTCCCGAAAATATGTGATAACAATTCACCGCATACCGCAACATATGACTCTCGAAAATATGTGCTATGAATTCATGGCGGCACGCCGTGCACGCCGTGATAGACGACTACCGAAAGTAGGTGCATATGTAGGATATGTATGAACAAAAAAAGCGAAAGTAACGAGTTTGTGTGTGGGGCGCCCCACGGGGCGCAGTATTTTCATAAAGGTTTGAACCCCAGGGGGGCGGTGTGGGGGGGCGGAGCCCCCCCACTGGGCGCAGTCTTAAAAAACTTTTCCGTATTGATACAGGAGAGGAGACGGGAGGGTCCAACGCAACGCGCCTTCATTTATGGTCGGTTAACTCGAGAAAATATCAAACTACTTCAGCAGAACTGCCCGAGTGCAATCCGTTGTGTGCTCCTTGCGTATACGATTCCTGAAATTACTTTACATCATGTCTTGTAAATGCGGAGGAACAGGCTTCACCATATCCAAAAAGGACGGTCGCCAGAAACCTTGCAAGCAAGGATGTCAACCAGGTGCCAAGACCTTTTTAGGCCTCCTCACACGCGCCGCACTCGACAACGCTCGGAGTGTGCAGCTCGCACCTTTTTTGTGCGCAAGTCCTCTCGGTCATAAAATGCATGTTTGATTATAACCCGGAAAACGGCGTATAGCTTCTCGTTTTTCGCTGCTGTCGAACGCGAAAAACCAATAATGTCCGTTTACAGGATATAAGGTCTGTAGTTTTCCTGCTGCACTTGATGCGGTCGCAAGTTCAGCTCTGCTCACGGCTAACATTGCTGAATTCGCTGTCACCCTTGCCTGCAAACAGGTGGCGGGGGAGGTGGTTATGCTCTCCAGCAGCAAGGGTACGGCGCTCCTCAGGGGTATGGCGCTCCTCAGGGGTACGGCGCCACACCACCTATGGATCAGGTATAAAGCCTCGTACAGAACAGAAAGTAAAATTTTCAACTCATTCCAGCTGATTATTCTGTGCTTCCGGCTACGTTGGCGTGGCCAAGCAAAACGCCCAGGGACAGTTTTGAACACAACTGTTTCATTTCGTTGACGCCACGCCTGTCAGGGACCGCGTGTTTTTTTCACCCACACCGTGTTTCGTGTGGTGTTGTCGCAGAATCAACTTTGGCAAGTTTACCAAAGATACGACACTGATCGCAATGGCGCCCTTGAGATGGTACCTGACCACCACTCAACTCAATCCCTCGTCTCTCCATTCGTCGGAATCCATTCGTAGTCAACTGTTGGCGCCATTCACAGCCTTTTGTAACGAAGGTCGAACTTACACTCTTCTCTTTCGTAAACGAGGCCGGCGCTCGTATGATTTGTGCTGGTCCCTTTCCATTTCTTTATCTCCTTCAGTGCGTACGAAAGACTTATTTTGATGCTCCTTTGATCTCTATCTCATGTCGGGAACCTTGCCCTGAAACCTTGCCCGTCCAGCACGTTTCCCCTCACACCACGACCTGTCCCTTCGCGTCTTCGTCGTGATGCCTTACCCCAGCTTTTCATAAGATTGAAGTCGGTGCAAAGTGGATACACCTTCCTCGTTGACCTCACAAATGGCTTGCCTTGGTGGATGGGTTGTTTGGCTAGCGTGAGGTGCACGTGATGCTGCATGAGCTTGGTTTCTTCAACGGCTTGGACCAGCAGCGCCAGGTGCAGCTCGTCCACGCTCAGGTGCAGCAGAATGACCGCAATCGCGATGGCTGGATTGATTTCCAAGAATTTTGCTCGCTATACCACTCTTTGAACCAATCCCTGGCCGCGCATTCTCAGTACGCTCAGTATGCCCCGCAGCAACCGGTCATGTACCCAGGTAAACCCCCTTCCTCCCGCAACCCCCCAGGAGCACCTTACTTAAACTTTTGCGCAAGCTAGGCAAGCGGACTCGATCCGTACTTTGAACCCCACCCCCTGGGAAGTTGGCGCTGTGAACGTGCTTGCCCTTCTTCTCGGGTACAGCCTTGGGTCCGTTGAGCACTTCAGGTCGGCGCGTTTCCGCGGAACTAGTTATTTGCGCATCGGCAGTCTTTGCAAAACAGACGGGGCAAACATAGTTACAGATTCTGAAGAGGGCCACTCAGGTGACCGCTTGTGCCACAAGCCTGCAACGAAGACAAACGGCCATAGAAAGTGGTGGTTGCGTCTGTAGACTGTAAATTTTCTACATGGTGAACCTCCGGAATTAAAGCAACTGGAGCTTGCCTCTGCAGGCTATGCTCCCCAGCAGCAGCATGGAGTACCACAACCAGGAGGGTACCCCATGCAAGGTAACATCAGCCTCTCTGCGTCCTATACCCCTCGGTGCCAAAAATATTTCATACGTGTTTATATTGTTCCAGGTGTAACAGCTTTGAAACAACTGGTTTCGGCCGAACCACCTTTCGTTCCAGTTCGTGGTAGGAGTCGTCAACTCGTGATGTTGCGTGAGTTGTGAAGCCTGAAGAGCATCTCGAGATGTCCACCGCCAACGGGGGGTGGCTTGGGAAGTTGACCTGCGACTCGCCGATATATCGACGCTATTGCATGAACTGTCTGCTCAGGATTTGTCCTTTTCATCACATGATTGTAGGTCTTGGCGAGGAAGGGGTTGTGTATCCTGATGCAATGTGTGCGTGGAAGTTTCAAGTTTCTTTTTCATGTAGGTTGCGGTGAGGGTTCTAACGTGTATTTTGGATGCTCAGGTGGCGGGCAGCCAGTGATGTACCAGCCCGGGATGGTGGTCCACAAAAACAAGCACAAGCACAAGGGCCACAAGCGCAAAGGTTGGAAAGGAGGCAAGGGTTGGAAGGGAGGCAAGGGTGGTGGTGGTTTTGGAATGATGGGAGCGGTGGGTGGTGGCTTGCTTGGTGGCATGCTTCTCGCGAAAATCTTGGATTAGCCTCGGAGGCAGTCTTGGGATTCTCCCAACCGGCACCAGGCTAGAGAGCTTGCCTATCACCTGCAGCACATGGCAACCGTTGTGTGCAGTAAGTTCTCCTTGCTCCAATGGAGAAACTGAAGCGGTTTTAGCTACTCCTTTAGTTTCTGCTGAGGAAGCGCCTCCACTTTCTCAGTTTCAGCTGGCGTGAAAAAAACAACCAGGATCGCTTGTTGAAGGGTATTCTGGAAGCCATAAGGTACAAACAGACTTCTGAAATAATGACCCAGGATTTTGCAATGACTGATTCATATGAAAAACTGAGGGTTTTCGATGCAGCATATGTTCAATCTAAACTTCTACTCATTTTTTCGAAGCGCAGTACATTTGTATGTATTAGTATGCTTCCTAGGAAGCATTCTGGTATCACACCTGGTTTCTGCGGGTGTCTTCCAACATAATATGAAGAAAATCTTGAAAACGAGCATCATAATGTGAGCCCACACCTCGGAGCGCTCAATCGAACATCCGGTATAACTCCCATGGTGCGGGTATCGGATGCGCGTAGCGGATGCGCACGAGTCTCAGCATCAATAGTCTGTTTTATTTTTGAACTAACTCAACGCCAATCAAAAGATGCAAGCGAAAATCACTCCGGAATCCCTTGTACTTGTTAAGTTGACACTTAACGCAAAGCGCCAAGCTCACGGGCATCTTAAAAAGTTGAGAATATTAGCTTACTTGATCCGAAGTTTGTTGGTACCCACGGGTTACTAGCAGTCTAGGGAATGGCATACGAACCATACGCGTGCTCAGTATCACGCAGATAGTTCATATACATCAAGTCAAATATGGGCTGCCAGCCCTTTTCGCTTAGCGACGCGGAAAACCAAAAATGAAAACTGCGAAAAGCGAAAATAGGTCTCAACGGGGGAAATAATTCTGATCAGCCACTCTGAATCGCTGAAATCGTGATTCTGTAATTTTCGGCGAATCTGAGCCGTCATAGCCATGGTATACATTCCGTTGGTCGGGTTTTCCGATCGAACGCGATGAAATTCGCGATCTCGAAACTCAGATTTAGGCCTGAAAACCTTGCGCAGCTCCAGAAGCGCTCTGCAAACTTGCTTGAACGGTGCTGTTCAGCACCTTTTTCAAGGATATATCACGGATATGTTATTCTATCTTGAACATTTTTGTATATTAGAACATGTTCCTGAACATGCGAACATGAGGTTTGTGCGTGCCTGGAAACTCTGAGGTTCGCTACGTGAAGATCTGAACGCGATTTTCCAAGAGGGGTTTTCCGGTTTTGAGGCTCCTCCCTGAAAATTTTTCATCGGTCTTAGGCGTTTGATTGCCCTTGATTGCCCTCGGTTTATTGTTCCTTGGGGTCTGTTTTAAGGTAAAATTTATCATAAGATGAGCCCGCACGGTGTCTACGTGCGTGAACGCGACGATCCCGGCTTGTGCTCAAAGCGGGCACAAGCCGGTATCGGCAACCATCCGCATAGATGGCAAGGCATACGAACGTACGTTAAGTTGCAGCACCTTCAAGAAATTGATACTGCGCAACTTGTGTACGTCGCACCCACTTTCTTAGCAAAATTGCATGACTCAATGTGTGAACCCGTACTATTCCTTGAGCCGGAAGTATGGGATCACACCCGAATCGCGCTAAACTCAACCTCCATACGCACTGGGAGCATATATATGTAAGGGATATATATCCCTAGCTCATATATGCTCTCAGTGAGTGAAGACTTCTTCCACAGATGCCTGCGCAGGAATCATCAATTTGCTGGAAAAATTAGGTCTAAATAGTAAAAGTCAACGGAACGGTCAACGCTCGTAGCGGTCGATCCAATGGTCCAAATCCAATTCCGAGACCAGTTTTCCGGGGTGCCGTACCCCACTCTATATCCTTAGCCGCGAGGAAATCTTCATCTGAGCAATTTAACATCGACCAGCGGAACGTATACATGGCCCATTGCAAAGCTGTACAAAAGCTTAAGTGTGTACACCGGGTCTTTTCAGGGAGTCGTTTGTACAAGTGTCATTAAAATTACATTATGTATGTAAATGTATGGTGCATGCAACGTGAGCTCATCGGCTGCGTCGGATGCAAGGTGTCATGCTGTCAGTGTTCTTGCCTTAATATCTGATGATTATGGTGTTTGTCACTGTTGCTTGATTTACACGAATGTCCCAAAGATATTCTCCTTATCGAAATTGCATTATGGATGTTCCCGTCATCCTAGATAATGATATTATTGGTGTTGCTTGATGGAGAAGTCCCAAATTCGGCAAGTCTACACTTGGTAATAGACAACCCACAGTTGTGATTATAAAGTGCGATATCAACGTGTGGAAAATGTGAAGTTCGAGTCCTGATTTGGGGATGTTTGAGAACACGGATTTATTTTTAGGGTTTATTTTGGAATGCAATTATACACATGCCAAAAGCGTGTAGGCAGATGCCCTTAACAATCGTGTGATGTGTAGGCAATCGTGTAAAAGCTTGAATTGCACCGTTTCGCTAATAAACGGTCCGCCATAAGACAGCCATGGCTAGCAAGAAAAAAAATGGTATCAGGAGCGGCAGGTACTTCCGCACAAGATTTCACCCCAGTTGCCACAGCCGGACATGTCTCTCTGCCTGAACGTGGTATGCCCTCAACGCGAAGCCGCACCCGGTCAGCCGCCGTGCTGCCGCCAAGGAGCATGTCTGCCCCTGTAAGGCCACCCTCGCCAGGTACATATAATCAGTTTCGTTTTCACCTCATCCTCACCTGTATTTTCACGCATGCATTAGCTTGTCACGCAGTTGAGGAAGAGGCGGATGACGAGGAGGAGGAGCAGCGGGAGGAGGAGAATGATAATGAAGAGGGTGAAATGCGGGATCGGAGGAGGAGGAGGAGGAGGAGGAGGAACCGAAGGGATCACTCCGCCCACTGCTGACCGTGTTGCTCAGTACCAAGCGCATCGGCGTGAATTCCTTTGCGCCCAAAAACGCCGCAAGACGATGAAGGCTGTTTTATTTGCGGAGAGTGTCCCCGTATCAGACAGCAGTGCACTTCCCGCCACCTTGCAGATATTGAAGCGAACGCCCAGGGACCACCTGTTGTACACGGGCCAGATTGTATCCACGCGTGCTGCAGCGTTGTTGAAAATTGCGGAGGTTGAAGAACGCGACGGGAAACTGCCCCAGTTTGGTAAGGAGCCGCATCCGGGTTTGGGCAAGCGTTGTGTAAAAAATGTGGACCACGTTCTTGCTGGGTGTGCCCTGGATAATTCTTGCAAAATTTGCATCGAGTGGCGACCCTTCAACGAAGGAACTTGGCGTTGCACCACCTACACCGCCCCACACCTGTAGCGCAGTAAACTCCGTCCGGAAGGGTCGGCCTTCCACGGCGTATTCTGTAGAGGCGTTAGTTCCCATCGCGACCCAGAAACTTGTCGAGAATAAGCACTCCTACTCGCACAAGCAGCTCAAAACAGATCTGCAACAGTACATCAGCTTGGAGCCCCCCAGCAGCCTGGTTGCCAATGTTATGTCTAAGGCGAAAGGGAAGCTGCTCGGGGATCCCGTCGGGGAGCTTGCCAAGCTGCCGGTGCTTGCAGATATGCTGCGGGCACAAGGGCATGGGTGCCAGCTTGTGACGCTTTCGTCAGCGCAGATGCTGGAGGTGTTGATCGAGGTAGAACACAAGGAGTTCCTGTACGAGCAGAAGTCTAAGCCTGTGGGGGAGCGCCAATCGAGCCGCGCAGGTACCTGCTGACAAGAAGAATTCCACTGTGAAGGCGGAGGCGCTGAAGGCAGAGTACCAGGGCATGGTGGCAGCAAGGCAAACCGCCAGTCGTGCCGGGAGTGTTAAATCACAGGTGCTTTCAGAGGATGACGGTTCAGACGAGGAGCTGACAGGAGGTGTGGCTGAGAGGGACGAGCACAGTTCAACGCTACACGAAGTGAACCACCGGGAAGCCCCAGGACCAAGTCCTGCAGCAGCGACTTCATCCAGGGTGACCTCAACTGCGGCTGGGGACGTGAACGTTCACGCGTTTGTTGATGAGCTGCACACCCTCAGCCTGGAAGTAGGCGCCGCAGCTTGCGTCAACCAGGAGAAGACGAAGATGGTCGCTGCTCCAGCAGTGGCGCTGGGGAGCACGCAGAAGATGAGGGGGTTTCCAGTGAAGACCCCCGAGGAGTTTGACGCGGAGGCACAGGTGCCCCGGGCGCCCGCAGCCGAAGAGATGCAGAGGGGAGTACAGCTCATGGCCTCCCTATTGAAGAGCACCAGAAAGGCATTTCACAAGATGACTGCTGGGATGGTGAGGCAGGGCTACATCACAGCCCCCCGTGATATAGAGACGCTGGTGGAGCTGGCCGGTGCTGGACAGCTTCCAATGCCAGCTGCGCTACGCTGCTGACCGTGGCGACTGCGAGAGCGATGCTGACGAGGACGAGGAGGACCCAGGGAGCCTGGTGTCCGGCTCAGACAGCGACGAGGAGGAGATTCCCCTTGATGAGATGCCTGAAGACGTGGCGGACTAGCCCAAGAAGAGAAGAACTTCTATTACCGCGGCCTCAGCTGCGATCCAGGGCAGCCATGGCGTGGAGGACTTCGGTGTGAAGGGCCGAGTGCATGCAGGGAATAATTATGGGGGCCCAGGCCTATGAGTTGCTGAAGGAGAGGATGCTCAGTGGTCTCACGGAGGAGCAGATCACGGCCATGGCACAGGTGCAGCCAGTGTGTAAGCTGCTCAACGACAAGTTGGTTTAGGGCATGGCTCTTGTGGCTGCTGGTGGCCTGTTGATGCTCTACAAGGCCCTTCTCCTAGACACTGGGGCGAACTGCAACATCATCCCGATCCGCACGGTCAAGCAGCTTGGACTAACCATCTTTGACGCTGAGACAGGGGCCAGGGTTGCCAGATGCGATGGTAGTCCTGCCGAGTTCACCAAGTATTGTTATATGGACGTGATCCTCGCTGCGGGTACCCCTTACATGGCGCTCCATCGCCTTCACGCCTTTGTCACCTTCACCAACGACACCACTTGGGGCTTCCTAGTGGGCACTGGGCCGCTGAAGAACGCGTTGAAGCTTACTATTGACCTGTACCGCGGTGTTGCCACTTCTGAGGCCGCGGTGTCATTGGGCATGAGGGAGAAGGTCACGTTGCCCCTGATCGAGCTGACGCCACCCGCAGACGTGAGGTGCAAGAGGAACGAGGACCCCAGGGTGTGTCTTGCAACGGAGATCTTCGACGACTCTGCCTCACACCAGCAAGAGATTGCCAACGCTGGAGCAGTGGGAGAGTCTGACCGCCTGGCCCTCTCAGGCGAGCGATGTGCGTTCTCGCAAGGTCATCCTGAACTATCTCAGCTTCTGGAGTCATTCCTGGCGGAGCTTAGAGTGAAGAAATTCAGCCAAGAGGAACGAAGGATGCTCGACGCGCGTTGCAGGTCTTTGGTGGAGGCAGGAGCATTGCGACCTAGCTCACTGATACAGTAAGTCGCGGTCTATAAGAAACGGTATCTACAAGAAACCAGCCGCTAGTTTTCTCTCCAAAAGTTAGAAAACACCGTAAGAAACCACCCGCTAGTTTTTCCATGGTAGAGGTCTTGAAAACCCTCCGATTAAGAAAAAACTGACGCTAGACGGATTCATCTACCTACTGTAAGAAGCATTATGTATAGTCCAAACATATAAGGCTTATCAAACATATAGGGTTTATTTAACAGTTATCAGTTTTAATCCACTTCAATAATCGTCAGCCGTACCATGCATGCCACGGGTGGCCGAATTACAAATTCATCAATAGTCTCAAGCATTGATATGAAGCCAACGAATGTTGAAGCTCAACAAATGTCATGCATATTTCCGATGCACAGTACCCGCTTATGTGCACCCGCTTAGCAGCCATTTCAGCTCGCACCACCTTCACAAGCTTGCGGGCAAGCATCGATAACCACAGAGGCCCACACCGTTGCCCCCTTTCACGACGCGCTTTGAACTCTGTGTACAATCGCTTTTCCATTTCTGGAAACAACCCTATCATATCGTTGTACGCTTGCGCCTCTTCAGATTCTTCACGAGATCCTTTCCAGCAGCACTATATAAGGCTGCTCGCGTGTCTGCGGTCTAGACCACTTCCATATATTCTCAGCTGGAATTCCGAGTTCCTGTGATGCTAGGTCATTTATATTTGCCCTACCAAGGTTTTCCTCGCGAAGCTTGTCTGCTAACTCAATAGCCTTCATTTTTTCTAGATTGCTATAAGACCGGCGCGATTTTGCTCCACGTCGCCCTGTGCCTGTGTTCGCATAGTACCTAGGACGCTTCGTTCCAGACGCACCGAGGTTCACTGACTCAGCCTCAATAGGCGAGGTGTAAGCAAGCTCTAAAGTGAAAGAGAAATCGTAATCGACTAGTACCCAATCGTCCTCTGAGTCCGAAAACCCGATATCGAACCCCACTTGCACCCAACTATCATCGCTGACAAGTGCTTGCGAAACCGGTTGCGCTGCTTTCCGCTGTATAGGGTGCATAACCTTCTCATGCTGAAGTATGGCTGGGGCGTGATTGCTAGTCTTGGAACAAAAGTTACATTTATATTTCTGATCGTTCTTCTCAGGAAGTTTCTCACTAACTTTGTACTTTTTGCCCGTCTTTTTTGCAGTCACAGTGCTCGAGAAACCTAGGTCGAAAAATGAGCGCGTCTTGAAACGTTTGCCCTCCAAGGGCTTGTGAAAGCGTTTCTCTAGCTCTTGCGCTTCTTGCATATCACAATCCTCAGATTCCTCTTGCATATTTTCGGTCGGGCAGTCAGAGGTCGCTTCACTGTCTGTGTCTTCATCGGAAGAGTCTGAGACTGGAGACCAGCATGAAGCTGAGTCTGAATCTGAGGAGAAAACATATTCGATAAAACTACACGTTCTCTTTTGTAACTTCGAAGTGCTCGCAATGTTTGAAATCGGCGTAGGCGCAGCCGGGTTTGGCGAAGACGCCGATATCTTCTCCGGCTGGTCTGGCTTCTCTGGCTGTTCACAATCTGCGGACTTCACTCTATTAGCACCATCCAAAAAATTCTGTTTGCAACGCGTGTATTCATAAGGAATCGCGGCCTGGTTATTGTCACCCGATATTACGTTTCTTTCCACCTCCATCGATGTCACCCCGTCACCGATCTGAGGCACATTCGCGTGCCTCGTGTCACTCTCGTGTCTTGGGTCTGAATCGCGACAATCACTCTTTGACAAGATCACATTCCAAGAAAAGTAATGCGCCCGTGCCATGTTCGTCCACGCGTCATCAACTCACTCGGTGCATCAGACTTGGCATCATGTCGCGTTTACCTCGTCTCACGTCTGGAAAAAAAAATCGAATTGTATAATTGTTTCATGTTTCAAAATATGCTCCGATGTACCGATGATGAGCTGACGCTGACGCTCACGAGGAGCACCTCTCTTACAAAAGCGGAATCTCTTTTTTTGCCCTGTAGCCCTAAATACACGCATTCGGATATTTAAAATACTGTTGGCATAATTTAAACGAAATGCCCCCTGCTGGAATATCTTTTACCCAACCCAGGACTCCAACGTTCTTGCAACGTCAATATGCCATGCACCCTGAGACAGTTGCGTTCGACGACGTGTGTTTCTTGGTCAACAAGTTCTGCCAGGAGAACAATGCTGACATAGCCTCTGTGGCACAGAGACTATTTAGGCAATTTGCGAACCCGCCGGGCTTGTACCCACATTTACCGGAGAGAGTGTGTGTGACTCCCGTGGTCAGGTACGCCAATTCGCGGAGCAGGCCCGCGCAGGAGCACGTTGGTCGGCAGATGGAGCTCGCAGCCAGTGCGCTGCGGCTTGGATCCCCTGCACGGGATCCTTTCATCGTGGTGATTGAGGGCGTGCACTACGTGAAGTGCGACGCCATCACGACGACCTCGACCTGTCCAATCCCTGGGGCGTTCGACCTGCTTCACCCAGGTATCTAGAGCTTGCTTACCCTCAGCCATGCGAGCGCATGCATCTTTTGCGGAAAATATTTCAGGGATTTCAGGTATCTTCTCAGTACCCATGGCCTCTGTTGCCCCTCGCTCTGTCCCCCAAGAGTAGAGACGCAACCATATTTATCACCCTTCCGTCTCGGCACAACAACCATGCCGATTTAATTCCTTTAGCCGATTTTATTCCTTTAGAAGTATAATTTTATCATTTCGCGCTGAGTTTTAGGTGGGGTGCACGATTGTGCCAGGGAACAATAGCCCGGCCAAGCCATTCGATTGGCATATTGTATTTATGCATACTGGGGCAGTGAGATGGCAATGGGCTCGGAAGGGGACTCCCGAGCCATTGACTTCGTACTATGGGGAGCGAAAGCCTGGACTTGATTATAGCTGGCAGCATAATTATTATCGTACACCCTTCTGGTGCGCTACGCCGCTGGGAGCGTAATAGGGGCGGCGGCTGGTTTCTAGAAGACGCCACTCAGTTGAAGGCGCCGGTAGCGCCATTCTCATTACCGATCAGCCGCGTTGGGATCGCGTACTGGAATCCGACGATTGTGATTGACGATGACGAATATCGTGGAATTCCCTACAAGGGGCGTAAGCCTACACACTCAGCGCCTACGAACAGTGAAGATTCGGGTACAGGCGCTGTGTCCTGGAGTAAGGAGAAGTTACCAGATTCTGATGACAATGATGACGCAGGTGTCACTAACAGTAAGGAGAAGCTACCAGATTCGGATGACAAAGATGACGCGGGTGTCATATATGACATGGACACTGCCAGTCCGAAATGGGAGCCAACTTCGCCTGAATATGATGACACCGAGGATGACGTCGGCGAGTTCGATGACTTGGTAGCTGACGATGCTGAAGAACAAGCTGAAGCTCGAAGGTTGAAGAGACTGGGACTGCAATTGATCATGGATGAGAAGGGTGAACTTCACTGGGTACCAAAGGGCACCTCCCCGACCTCACCTGTTCAGCCCGATGATCAGCCTATTACCGAGCAGAAGTCTGAGGCCATATCTGAGGATGCCCCAGCCTCTGTGGTGGAGACTGTTCATGCACCACCGAAGAAACCTTATGGGTCAGATACTGGATTGACTTCAATGGGTGAGAATAAGGCTGGGGTGTCTGAAGAGACGAAGAGGCAACCTAGGAAATATCCGAGATGTTGGACACATGAGTATATAACTCAATTGAAGTACTCCATAAGAAGTGACAGTGATGAAGAAGAAGGGCTTGACGTGGCTCCTCGTAGGAAGAAAGCAAAGATCAGCAAGGAACAATGAAATCAACTGTCTTGATTAGGATTGTCCAAATGCAGATTCTCTGATTAGGATTTGTATAGGTGGCAGATGATGATATGCCAGCCGACATGGGACAGATCGATTAGAGAATATGAACTGCGCGACTTAGCAGAAGATGTGGGACGCTGGGTTTCATCTTGCACTATCTGTCAAGCGGTGCGACCGAGAAATTCCTACCCGGATGGATTGCTGAACCCACACACTATTCCTACGCGACTATGGCAAGTGGTCAGTGTGGACTTTGTTACTGGACTGCCAGTCACGGCGCGGAATCACGATGCCTTTGCTACTTTCACATGTAAGCTCAGCAAAATGGTTCACATCATCCCGTTGAACTTCCAGGACAGCTCCTCTGAGGTTATCGCTCGAATCTACTTCGACCACATCTGGAAACTACATGGCACCCCTATGAAGATTGTCTCTGACCGCGACCCTCGTTTTCAGGATGCTATGTGGAAGGAATTGATGAGACTTATGGGAACTAAAGTGGCCTCCACCACGCCTTACAACCCTCGTTCGGACGGACAAGCTGAACATACCAACCGCGTGGTAGAAGACATGCTAAGGTCCTTCGTAGGCAGCAATCCAGAGGACTGGGATTTGTGGTGTGCCAACGTAGAGTTCGCCATAAACGATACGCGGAGCGATGTAACCGGCTTTACCCCGTTTGAGTTGGTCTTGGGGCACTCGCCTATGTCGCAACTGGACTTGTTCCTGCAAGCGGCTGCTGGACAACACTCCAAGCGTAAGGGTGGAGAAGGTACGGCACACGAGATGGCTAGTAAATTCGCGGCTCAACTAGAGGACGCCCGCACTAAGCTAGAACTGGCACAGCAACGCCAGCGACATCAGTTTGACCATGGCCTGATTTCACATTGGTGGACCAGAAGGTCGACAAGGAGACCAAGGTGGCTGAAGACACCTGGGTCACTCGCGCCAGGTGGAAGAAAGACAGTGATCCAGTGGTACCTCCCGACTGTCGGGTGCACCGCGATGCAGGGCGCCACACCATGGCTGCTGTGCAAGAGTCGTTGAGTGCCCAGCAGGTGTACCCAACAGGCGCCGTCACTGGTACTCTGATGATGTGGGACAGGAGGGGACGCCAGTTCTGTGTCCTCAGTGAGAAGACCAAGGCTCACTGGGAGCTGATGGAAAGCCTGGTACGCCACACTGAGGGCAGCAACGAGCGCATGGCCCCAATGGGCAGTGTGAGCGGGGAGTTCCAGTTGCCTTTCTACTACGAGAAGGACCAACGCTGGCGTTACCAGCCCTTAAAGTACATTCAGAAGGTGGACGTCATGAACCTGAGAGCGCGTCTGAAGCTGAAGTACGACGAGGTGTTGGCTGGCAGGCAGACTGCCCCGTTGCTGGCGCTGTCAGACCTGACATGCAAAGTGGAGAAGTTCTACCCGGTCACGGATGGTGAAGGGGGGCACGGTGAGGTTTTCAACACCAACGCCGCTGCCCAAGAATTCCTGCACTTTGGGGAGGGCAGAATCATGCTCTCCGCTTGCAGGTCTGAGAGTGACGCGCGTGACGAGCTGGACAGCTATGGGGCCAGGCGAGCACCACCAGCTCGGCCACCAGCTCGGCCACATAAGACCGTGACGAGAGATGGCGAAGGGCCATCTGGCCACGCTCTGCAACCAGAGGCAGCGCCAGCTCCACTGCGGCTGTTGCATCAGACGTGGCCCGAGTGCCTATTCTACTAATCTTACGGTGGGTTAACCCGCCGTAAGAGGAATTTTCGGCGGCCTCTAGTGGTGGCGTTATGAGGTCTAATGTGTCAAACCTATCGATTTTCAGACAGTTCATGAGTTGAATGGAAGCTGAGGAACATACTATGGATGGATGCGATGTGACCCATGTGTGTAATGCACTCGCGAAGTGGGGAGGTGTAGCGGGTAGTTTGATTAAGTAATATTTGAACATTATTTGTCATTAATTTCAATGCCAATAAAGTTCCTATTGTTATCTTTATCACAAACCTTGCCTGATGTACCAATACCCATGAATGGATCTAACACTGTATCATTCTCATTTGAATAAGGTTTTGACAATCCATTCTAGTATACCATAAGGTTTGGCAGTTAGCTGTTTACTTTTGTAATTCCCATTAGCAATACTTATAACAGATTTTGGAAATCGTTTACCATTAAATATAGTATTGATTCTAGGACTGTTTCCGGTATACAATTCAGTACGTCGTCCCGGTTGTCTTGTGTAAGGAATGCCATCAATCATTTGAGGATTATATGTCGGTAACTTATCATAGAATATGTATAACATTTCGTGCGATCGTAATGCCTATTACCCGCAGCTCTCCAAAATTTGGAGACCTATGGTGTCAAGATCTCGAGCTGCTCTTTCTGCAGGTGTTGCCAAAAGTTTGATCCGAGGTCATCTTGACCCTCAAAATCTCGATTGAAATAGCATGGGTATGCAAAAACCGGAAAAAATCGCTCAAAATTCACTAGATGTTGCACCCTCTTGGATGTTTCCCAAAATTGCTCACCGGGAACTTGGGCTCGCCGAATAGTGCATATAGTGTCTAAAAGAAGACATTGTCGCCGTCATTTTGAGCTAAAAGCATCTAGTTTCCGGTACCGATAGCTCCCGCAATAATTGAAAACGTTAAGGTGGCTTAAGCCACCCTAAATCGCTGTTAGGGTGGCTTAAGCCACCCGAAGGGTAATAGCCAGTAATGGTTGATGATTGCAATGGTAGAATCCAGAACTCATTGATTTATGCCAAACAATATCATATTTGAACATTTTCTCATTACTTGAAATTAACTTATATCCAAATTTAGTTGTACAAAAGAATACATATGCCGTTCGGGGTTTACTGATACGTTTCAATTGTTTCCATAACTGATTTAAATCAATAATCTGATTATCAAATTTACAAGCAGTTTGATTATAAGGCAAATCTAACATAATTAAATCAATTGAGTTACTATCAATATTTGGTAAAATGTCAAAACAATCTGCGTTGAATATCTGGGTCGCCATTAAGATACCGGAAGAAAAAAAAGCGGTAAATGTGAACAAAACACCAATATATTTAATAGATTCTCATTTAGGCAACATTTATAGCTCTGGTGAAAAGCGGCAATTGTTGACAAAACACCAATATATCTAATACTAGGCGGATCGATCTCAAAAAGAGATCTCCACTAGGCCAACTGACCGTAGGATCATGTAGCTCATGCTATGAAATATTAAAGATGCCCTAGGAACAGCGGATCCTGCGCCTGCTCAATGTTCACGCGTGAATAACAAACAAACATCCGCCCTAGGGCTCCAATACGCCACGGGACCTAAAAGAGGAGTACAATACCTTTCCAAAACAGTTTCATTTGCTCGGTTCCGAGCTCGATAGCTCCCTCGAAGAAATATCTAAGATGGCCAATTATCTGCAATGCACAAGCCAGCCACAAACCGTGGTTAGAATAGCTCACAAACATCCGCGTGTGGGCTAACGTACGCAAGTTAAACTGAAAGGGGGCACTCTTAGCTGCCGAACACTTTTCGAATTGTTCGGTTCCGACATCTGTAGCTCATGCTATGAAACATCAAAGATGCCCAAGGAACAGCGGAGCCTGCGCCTGCTCTACGTTCACACGTGAATAACAAACAAACATCCGCCCTAGGTCCAACATAGAACACGGAAACCAAAAGAGGAGTGCAATACCTTTCCAAAACAGTTTCATTTGCTCGGTTCCGAGCGCCATAGCTCATGCAACGAACTAGCGAAGATGACGTTCACGTGAATTAAGTATCGCAATCTTCGAGAAGCCTACGCGCTTAAGCTGACGTCCTTGAGGTTGCAGTGAGAACTCGCCGCAGAAAACAAAAGTTACTGATATTATGAACAAAATATTCAACTCTCAGACCATAAACATATCGGCATCATTAGCCAGTCGGGAGCGAAATACGTTGTTGAGCTGCCGACTGCCGAGGTCCATAAGAAAAAAAGACATTTATCGTCTAAATTCTGGCTTTTGACGAGAAAGACCGGAGTTTAGACGAGCTCCACAATCATCAAGTAACGCAGCCCTCGAATCGAATCGCGGGTAGCCGCGCGAAGCGCGGCTCGTCTAAACTCTGGGGACGAGAGTAACAGATCGAGATGCCTGGTTGCATGCTACCAACGAATGGTTGCATGCTGCAAAGGCCTAGTTGCATGCTAACGACGAGTGGTTGCATGCTACAGAGGCCTGGTTGCATGCTTCCGATGAGGCGTTGCATGCTACAGATGCCTGGTTGCATGCTTTTGATGAGGCGTTGCATGCTGCAGATGCCTGGTTGCATGCTTCCGATGAGGCGTTGCATGCTACAGGTGCCTGGTTGCATGCTTCTGACGGGTGGTTGCATGCTGCAGATGTCTGGTTGCATGCTAGCGACGGATGGTTGCATGCTGCAAGGGCCTTGTTGCATGCCAGTCACAGCTGTATGGCACATTCGCGAATAATGGGGAATAACGGGATATTCACATGATCGAGCGAATGGGGGAAATAATTGATGACAAGGCAGATTCAGGAGAAGATCTGCAATGACAATGATTATACTAAGGATCTGGTAGATTCCAGGAGAAGATCTGCAATGGCAATATAAGTATCATGATCTGCCTGATGAGTGGTGGATGAGTACCAGAATCAGGCATATGCTGCTAATGATTGGTCAATGGTAGATGTCAATATAGGAATTCTGCTAGTGATTGTTAAAGAGCAACATGTTGAAAGGGAAGCTTGGGAAAGTGGACCTCAGTTATTGTTGATCAAGAGAACTTAAGGACACGTTTTACATGTTAGTGTTAGGCTGAATGCCAAGACTGAACATAGAGATATAGATTTTATAGGTCGCGTGACCATACATTATATCGAAAAGTGATTGCATTTCTAGGCTGTATCGCCAGTATATGTCATGCAAATAAACAGTGGAATATAAGCAAGATGTCTATACGACACACCAAAAACAATAGAAAACAGAAAAAGAAAGAAGATAAGAAAAATAAATATGTATAAGTTATCAGTCTGAGTGTGCCTGGTACATGGTGAACAAACCGTCTCGAGCAAATACTACATCACATACACGCGGCTGCACATCATCTTTTTGTACCATAGATTATTGTTGCATGCCATTACGTAACTGTGTCGCTGAGGTGGCTGCGGAGCGCGCTGAGATGCCGATCACCAGCGCTGACAATCGATCCCGATATCAATTGTTCAATGACGGAACCTCAGTACATCCAAGCAAAGTATATTCTACGGATGCAATTTAAATATGTATCGATAAAGCCCTTCGTTACACGAACATGCTGATTCCCGCAATATTACAATTGCACAAAAATTTGAGGAGTCAGAATTTTCCGAAGGTACGTTATTCATGCATCAGCTCCTCGTCTGTTGATGATTCAACACCATTGTCCATAGACATGGTCGGTATCAACTAAAGCAGTCGATACCATAGCTAGCCGTGGCTTGCGCGAGAGTTTGAGTAGACGTTCCACGGAATTAATAATTCGGACATGTACAGTACATGCCTATCGAACATATGCTATCTAGATTCTTAAGCAAGCGCTACTTTCACATTTCTTTGTGGATACCCAGTGTGCAATGGATGGTTAAACCCAGCTTCTATTATCTAAGCTGCAAAAAGAGTGCACCATGAAGACGTCACGCGGTTTCTCGCTGTTTCTAGTCATGTCGATGGTGTTGTTTTCAGGTAGCCGGGCTTTCTGGGTCATGTTTCAACGTGTATCTGGCTGACACTAAAAGCTGTCAACGGTCAGGTGCATCCACAAGATTCTCCTTCGGGTTCCTTTTCCTCTCAAGTTCCAGCGGTTTGTGCGATGTACCCGATTCCCTCCACGGGATTTTGCTACGAGCAATGCTACTAGTCCGAAGGGGGGTTACCACCCCTCCAATCACTGAGACCTGCCCCCCACCAGCTGCTTCTTCACGAGCCTCCTTGTCAATCTTCTGCCGCCTTGTCCCTCGTTTCTTCTTCCTTTCACTTTCCCTGTCAGCCTCACCCTTGTCTTGATCTGGCACAAACGTCTGCACAACGGTGCCTGTGTCTGTGCCGCTCTTTGCTGCGCTGGCGTGCTTCTCCGAGGGCTCCATGAAGTACTTGGCTGCGCCATGCCGCGACCCTCTACGAATGACACCACCTATCCATCCTGCCATGTTCATGACCGCTGTGCTACAACGGCATGCTGACAACCGCCAATCCGCCTTGGGCTGCTCTGCGCGCCTGCATGTAAGTAGATGCCGCCCGACTACCAGCCCCATGGAACACACAGGCGACACCACACCGTCCATGGCTATCGCCATGACCCACGTGATGATCGTCCACTTTTCTCCTGCACGCCCTGTCAGGGTAGATGGCCCCAAGCCCCGCCCCATCCCCTCGAGGTTCTGAGGATATGTTGGCCAGCGAAACCTCTGGAAAGTCGAATAGAAGGTAAGCAGGCACAGATTGTCACCGAGCTAGTGTTCGAGGTGGGACAATTAACAACAAACTCCACCACTCCAGATCCAAGGTTTCAGCGCCGAATATGGACTGCGGTGCCCTGCTGCAGTCTGCGCTGCGTCACTGCTGAGCTGTCGTGATTAGGTTGCGTTTTGACTTACCAGATAAATAGTTGACCCAAACGCCGAAGTTGATAACGAGCCAGAATGCTACAACCAGGACGCACATGTTCCAGAGCAGGAATGCCCAGTCACCCCAGAACATTGCCTCTGCGAGATGGCATCATCCTAAGCCCCCCATCCGCGGCCCACTCCCACTCTCAGCGAAAGTTCCTTATAAAGGTCGGAATTTTGCGCGGATGTCGAAGTGTGCGATAACGGTCTCCGTGAAAGGTATACGGGCCTCGGGCCCTGAGCCTCATCACTGGTCGAGAAATCCACCTTGAGAGCGCTTCTTTAATCCAATCACAATTGAGCAAAATGTGGCTGAATACGCGTAATCACACTGTTTTAAGAATTCGTCTCGCCAGCAGTGCATGTGCGCTCGTGCAAGGTTCGCTAAGGTCCCTCCAGGATTCAGAAGAGAGCAACTGGCCGTCAATTTGACCACCCGGGGCGAGCCACTTTGCCCATCTTGGGGGAGCCAGTCTAACACCCACAACACAGGTTTCAAGCACTGTGGGCGATGCTCTGTAGGGCAGGACAGGTAGGGGTAGGCGTCAAGTGGGACTGTGGAGGCCGAACCTGCCGGCCGCCAGGGTCCCCGGCCGGCGGGGAAGAGAGGCAGGCCCTGACGCCTTAGGTCCCGTAGCGCCTGCGCCGCCTGCAGCTCCTGGAACACACCCCACGGGCTCCGTCCTTGTTGTTCTGTGCTCCACCAGAAGTACCAGCGGTCGTGCACGGTCACCGCCAGCTCTGCGCACCCATCGACGATACCTGTGACGCACACATACATAGCATGCCAGCAAGGCCGTTTCCACTCCTCACGCACCGAGCCGAGTCCACCCCAGGACCGCTGCTCCTGCCGTGCCGCGCTCTGCCGCAGCGCACCGCCCAGCCACGTGTCCCGCGCTAGCAGCGGGAGCAAAGCAAGCAGTAGTGCGGTGAGCGCCGCCTCCCCGAGCCGCCCCTGCAGCTGCTCTGTCCAGCTGCTCGTGCCAAAGAACCGGAATGGCTCTGGGCATGTGCCGTGCGAGGCGCACAGGTGGCGGCTGTACAGCTCAAGGCAGGAGCCTGCCCCCAGACACTCCTGTTTCCGCGGTGTGCCCCCACCGCTCCTCCCCCCGACAGAGCATCCCGTTAGCACAAGCTCTGACAGGTGTTGCCCACAGTGCGGCGCCGAGCCAGGTTCATACCCCACAAAAACACACATGAAACCAGGTTGAGCCGAGACCGGCGCCCTGGGGATCCCCTAGCGGTAAAAATGTGCTTCAACGCAGAGGGCACTATACATATCTCCGGGTCCATACGTCATCAATGCGCATCTCAAGAGGCTATTTTCATACAAAGATTTCACATACGTCATCAATGCGCATCTCGAGAGGCTATTTTCATACAAAGATTTTACATACGTCATCAATGCGCATCTCGAGAGGCTATTTTTATACAAAGATTTCATCAATGCGCATCTCAAGAGGCTATTTTTATACAAAGATTTTATCAATGCGCATCTCAAGAGGCTATTTTCATACAAAGAATTGCAAAGGGTCCGCGGAAAAAACAAACATCAAGCATGAATATGACAATGCCATGCCATTAGAAAGCAACACAGCTGCGCCCAGTCTCGACATATTAAGACACCCAGGAGAACTGCAGATTCTCCTACGTTGCGGAATTCGGCCCACTCTTGTGTTGACCTTGGACACACTATTGTGGTGAGAACCGATTCGTTTCATGGCAGATAACGGGGGCGTGGGGAGAGTTGGACACGATGAAGAGGGTCTGTGGCAGGACGGCACCTGGAAGGGGGGTGTCCAGCCTGTGATCGCATCCTTCCAGGGAAGGTGAAGCTCCAGGTCACAACCGAGGAACTTGCGCACAGCCGCACAATGCTGGGCTCCGCGATAGTACGCCGCCAGGGCCGCTGCTCCGAGCATCAGCAGCCAAGAGACGCAAAGCCCCATCACGCGCTGCGAGGCGCTGTAGGGTCGTGCGGCCCAATCCGCTCGAAGAATGGCACCCCAAGGGTGGCGCTCCCATGCTGCAAGGAGCGCTGCCCGCCAGCCGGTGGTCTCCCTAGGAAGGTCCGGGCTCGCCGCCTTGGTGTGCTCGGGTATCATCTTCCGAGAGCTCTGCAAGAAGCAAACCCCGTCCTCTGGGTGATCACGGGCCGCCGAGCGCACTGGGGGCAACGATCACAAGCCGAGCGCATGCATCTGTGGATCTGGACCATTCACAAGGTAAGGGGGAGGATGGAAATGGGGCTTCAATGCCGGTCGCCTTGAGAGTGCAGCATACGCCAGCTGCGACACAAGTGCTGATGCGTCTCACGCCCGGCTCCCAGAGGCTCCCAGAGGCTCTCGGAGCTCCCGAAACTCTCGAGCAGTCATACTTGACGTCCTCTTACAAAACCTTACGATTATGGTTAAATTGGAGCCTGCGGAATTTTAGAGGTTTCTGTGCCGGTAGATCGATCGGAGTTCCCTGAGCCGTCAGATCAAAAGCACCGGTGATTTAGATCCGAAGGTTCTACACACAACAGTATTTAGGAGTTCCGACCGTGGGAATCCCCAGCTCTGTTTTTTTGCCTTCACTACCCAGCCAACCCAACCAAACAAAAGGAGGACGTCCTTTGTGTGATTGAGCAAAATGAAGCGAGCGAGGTGCGCACAATTATGACGTAGTCTTATACCTGTAAGCGAGTAGCTTAGCCAGTGCTATGTTATGCTTGTCGCTTGTCCACATCGCCGGTGAGGACTTCGTCTATGCATATTTTGTAAATCTTACGGAATGCGTTTTTTGTCGTGAAATTGTCGGATTTCGTTGGTTGAGCTCTCGCCGAGAGCCTCAAATAGTCTCCAATTCCAAGTAGAATATTCAACGATTAATTATAGTCCCCATCGCCGGTGGGGACTGCGAATTGGACGTCGCAAAAATCAACAATAAGCCGGCGTTACACAAGATCCTGCGCCGAAGGATTCTCTGTGCGCTATCTCTCCTACGAACTGTGCGATCACCATGCATCGTCATGGCGTAATAACTCACTTCCACATTCTACACCGCCGGTAAGAATTGGAAGTGAGATGCCGTCCATTATTGCATAAAAAAAACGAGGATTTCCGGCGGAAGCCCGGGCATTTCTAGCGAAGTCTACCACGGCAATTTGCTTTTTAAAAAACCTTTAAAAATCTAATTGGAAATGCGTGCAGTGTGCGTCAGCAATCAACATTCGCAGTTGAAAGACGTGCTGCGAGATGAGGCTACCAGCTGGCGACAGTGGCCCAAGCTGCGAGAGGAAAGCACTGAAGCAATGCCACATACCAAGATGTGGCTTTCTGGCGCAAGCGCGCACCTTCGTGGTTTGCGGGGCGCATTTTGGAAGACAACAGAGACTCCAAAGGGAACTGAAAGCTGAAAGGAATCCGATCGGTACAAAAGGGCGGCGTGCGTGCAATGGAGAGGAGGCTTCGTGTGGGCCTCACCTGATTCATGTGGTAAAACTGCTGCACCACCTGCATTGCCACGTCCTTCAGGCCCTCGGTGCTGTTCACGACACTCTGGTTATCGTCGATCGCACTGCGGTTGAGCATAGCGCCCCCACAGCAGAGCCTTAGCCAACGATTCAGATGCAATCTACGGTGATGTGCCCACTTTAAAGTTCATTCACACCTGCACACTTAGATGTTTTTAGGGTTTAGGCGGGTCACCCACAGATCAGCGTTGGGAAACCGGTACACAAAGCTAAGCATTAACACAAAGACACTCGCAGACACACTGAGCGGCATGAGGCCCGCTAACAACAGCCAGCCCCATCATCCCAGTGGATAAGTGATCATTCAAGAACAGGGCGGGGCTGTGCCAAGATACCACCGACACACACTGAATGGCATGAGATCAGCCGACAAAAGCCAGCCCACCATCATCCCGGTGGATGTGAGAAGCAAATCAAGAGCAGGGCGGGGCCGTGACAAGATACCACAAACTCATACATATTCCCAATCCAGATGCAAAGCAGCATGGAAAGACGATACGTTGTGACCGATCATCGCCCAACAATAGTTGGTCCCAGGGTTACGGAGTAAGCAGACCCTGCTGGCATGCCCCCCAGTGGCTCACGGTCGATGGATGGGACCCGTTGGCCCATGGTTATGCCATGAATGCAGTCACACCACACAACATGCGGGCACCTAAGTGCTCCCCACAAAAATCAAGGGAAACACAGAAGGCGGACTTCACCACTCTCTGCCTCTCCTTGCAGCAAAGGCAGACGAATCCACCGAGCTCTCCAAGACGCAGTGCCCGCCAGAATGGCACCACAGGGACAACCGCCTCCCAAAACCCACTTCCACCCGGCGGCCGTCCCCATTCACAGCAATGCGCCGGTACCTCACATCAGGGTCAAAGAACACGAGTCCCCCGGCACGTGTAATAACCATGAGTACTGGACACGGAGAGGGAGCAAGCGTCAGACGAATCCAAGACACTCCCAAATAGCCAGCCGCAGACGAATCCCCGACGCCCTCAAAGAGGTAGTACCCGCCAGAAGGGTACCACAGGGACAGCCACATCCCATCATCCAAATCATTCCAGTGGCCGTCCCCGTTCACGGCGATCCGCCAGTACCCCATAAAGTGGCTGTCAACCACCAGTCCCCCGGCAGGTGAAAAAGCCCCAAGGCACTGGACATAAATAGAGCCAGCCGCAGACGAATCCCCGACGCCCTCAAAGAGGCAGTACCCGTCAGAAGGGTACCACAGGGACAGCCACATCCCATCATCCAAATCATTCCAGTGGCCGTCCCTGTTCACAACGAGATGTCAGCACCCCATAACGTGGCTGTCAACCACCAGTCCCCCGGCAGGTGAAAAAGCCTCAAGGCACTGGACATAAATAGAGCCAGCCGCAGACGAATCCCCGACGCCCTCAAAGAGGCAGTACCCGTCAGAAGGGTACCACAGGGACAGCCACAATCCCATCATCCAAATCATTCCAGTGGCCGTCCCCGTTAACAACGAGATGTCAGCACCCCATAACGTGGCTGTCAACCACCAGTCCCCCGGCAGGTGAAAAAGCCCCAAGGCACTGGACATAAATAGAGCCAGCCGCAGACGAATCCCCGACGCCCTCAAAGAGGCAGTACCCGTCAGAAGGGTACCACAGGGACAGCCACATCCCATCATCCAAACCATTCCAGTGGCCGTCCCCGTTCACAACGAGATGTCAGCACCCCATAACGTGGCTGTCAACCACCAGTCCCCCGGCAGGTGAAAAAGCCCCAAGGCACTGGACATAAATAGAGCCAGCCGCAGACGAATCCCCGACGCCCTCAAAGAGGGGCTTGTGAGCTTGAGCGGTCAAGCTCACCGACACACACACACACACGCCTTGGCTTGGGGAAGTGGCGGGCGGAAGGGGGCAGGACAGCGGGTGGGGGGTGTGGTCTGCTCGGTGCCGGGGTGCTCGGTGGGGGCCCTAGGAAGCAGACGAGCCCTGACGGAGCATTTTCGGCGGAGCCATCCTGAAGCATCGGGCTTCTGCTGTCTGCGGCGAGGCTCACGCGGTGCCCTGAGCAGAGCTGTGGACATATCCTCTCGGAGACTGGATTGCGGCAGCATCAAGGTCGGGGTGGGGGCTGTCTGGCTAGTTATGCTCAGCGTTGTGCGCCGGCTCAGGGGGGAGGCGGCAGTGGGGGCCGGGGCAATCCACGGGCGGCGAGGCGGGCGCAGGGGCAGCACGGAGGCGAGAGCTTGGTGGGGGACCCGGATGGGCTTGGAGAGGCGGGGTGGACATGGCTGCGAGGACTGAGTGTCGACGAGTGTGCTGTGAGCGACTTCCCTTCCCTGATGGTGCCGAAGAAGTTGTGGGGACTGTTCACCGAGTGTGTGATGGTCGCGCTTCGGATGATGCGGGTGGACACAGAGGACGTCGAGGCCTACAAGCTGTTCTTTTTGCTCCCGCGCCTGGTTCTTCAGCCGGTCCAGCAGGGGGTGAAGCAGGGGGTGGCCCAGGTCATTAAGGAGCGTTGCGCCCGCTTCCTACGCGGCGAGTGGGAGGAGCTGCATGCGGAGGTGCCGGGGGATCGACGAGCTGTGGCCGAGGCGGATGAGGAACGGGTGCTGCGAGATGCTGTGCGGTTGGTGAAGGCGGGGCAGCTGGGAAAGGCAGCAAAAAGGCTGGAGTTGGCCAAGCTGGCACCGGCGACGGAGGAGACGTTGCTGAAGCTGGAGCGGTTGCACCCGGCAGGGACAGGCAGAAGGCAAGATGTGGGAGAGGATCGCCGGCGGGAGCTTCGGGAGCAGGCGCTTGAGCTGGATGAGAAGACGTTCGATGATGTAATGCGTAACTTGCCGCGGGCCTCGGGACCGGGCAGCTCTCAGTGGCGCTGGGAGCATATGTGGGCGGTCCATGTCTCTGGTGGGCGAGATGCACTACTGGAGGTGTGCAACCATCTGGCGGCAGGTCGGGCCCCGGCGGGGGTTCGGGAGTGGTTGGCAGGCGCTAGGTTAGTGGCGTTGCTGAAGGACGACCTCGGCGTCAACGTCCGGCCCATTGCGTGTGGCGAAGTTCTCCGGAAGCTCGTGGCAAAGGTCATATACAGGCAGCGTGCGAAGGCCTTCAGGGCTCGATTTTGTGGGCGGCGACAGCATGATGAGCATGGTGGACTGCGGGCGGCCCAGATTGGGGTTGCGGTGAAGGGAGGGGCAGACCTGGGGGTCCACACTGTTCAGGCGGCCCTGGACCGGCACACGGAATGGGTCTGTGTCAAGGCAGATGCCAGGAATGCCTTCAATGCGGTACACCGTGAGGCAATGTTTGAGGCTATCGAGCGGGACTTCCCGGAGCTGTGGGCATAGGTGGACCTTTGTTATGGGGTGAATGCGAACCTGGGGTTTCGGCTGGGGGGCGTCGATGGCTCTGTGATGCGGTTTATCAAGTCGAAGGAGGGTACGCAGCAGGGGGGGCCCTTGGGGTCGCTTCACTTGGCTGCCCCGTTACAGATGGTGCTGGAGCGGGTTCAGGAGAGGCACCCTAGTGTTGTCATCTCTGCCTACTTGGATGACGCTTTCTTCCTGGGCCCTCCGGTTGTCGCGGCGCTCGCGTATGAAACTTATATGGAGAAGGCAGTGGTGATTGGCCTAGATATTCAGCCGGTGAAGTCAGCGGCTTTCTCGCCTGAGGGGGACGCCAGTTCCTTCGAGGTCAGGATGCCGGGTGCGCGGGGGGAGCTGGACTTCATCGATGTCTTGGGAGTGCCGGTGGGGAAGGCAGAGGCGGTCAGTGCGGAGATGCTGAGGAAGGTGGAGGAGTTATGTGCCATTCTGCCCCTCTTGAATAAGCTTGGGCATGTGCAGGCCCAGGGGCTCCTGCTTCGATTCTGTGCCCACCCGAGGCTGGGGTTCTGGGTCTGCGAGGTGTGCCACCGGAGATGATGCGGGAGGCGGCTGAGAGGCATGACAGGAGGATGCAGGGGGCGTTGCGGGACTTGCTGCCTGGTGGTGGATTGGCGTGGCATTCCTGCGAGTTTGCTACCCTCCCGCATGGGATGGGCCTGACTAAGGCGACGAGGGTGAGCAGTGCGGCCTGGCTTGGTGGGTTTGCGCAAGTCTGGGAGGATTTGCGGGAGTTCTTTCCGACAGTGACGGCGGGGACCGAGGACCTCGGGGCTGAGAGCGACTTGCCGTATGTCAATTCTTTGCAAGCGGCCATGCAGAAGTTGCCGGAGGCGGTCGAGGTGATTGAGGAGGCAAGGGGAGCAATTGAGCATTTGCCACCACAAGTGCCGAAGGCGGACGACGTCAAGAAGTTGAGTGATTACAGCAGGTCTCAAAAACGTGCCCAACGGGTCTATGCTGCTGTCCTCCACTCTGCGGATTGGCTTTGGCTGGCTGGGCACGTGGGGCCCCTGGCTTTTCTCAGTGACCTACAACAGCATTGGGCCGGCTTTCTTGAGGGGTGTTCCATGCTGCCCAGACCTGGAGCTCAGTTCGGCGGAATACCGGGTGGCCCTGCGGCACATTCTTCATGCGGAGCAGCCCCTCCTTGGCCAAGTGGAGGAGTGCCCCGATTGTGGAGGAGAGCGGGATCCCACCGGGACACACTTATTGGCATGCCGGGGGGGAGCGGGGGGCGGGGAGGAAATTGTACTCTTTCATCCACCACAAACTGCAGAGGGTGCTATTCGAGGTGGCCAAGTCTGCTTATCCGTTGGCGTCTGCGTTGCACGATGACTTCGCGGGCCACCTGACCTACTCACGGAATCATTGCCCGGATGTGACAGTGCTGGATGCGGAGGGACCGGGCCAGCATGTGCTGTTTGATGTGGCCACGGCGCGGCCGATGTCAGACGCGCACCTGGGAGCGGCCATGATGGCCCCCGGGGCGGCGGCGAAGAAGGTAGAGGAGAGCAAGGTGGCGACGTACGGGGATGTCCGCCCACATCACTTCATACCCTTTGGGGTGGAGGTGTACGGTGGGCTGGGGCCTGCGGCGTATGGATTCCTTCGGAAGACGCAGCGGCGCTTCAGGGAGCGGCGGTACATGGAGGCGAACGCGGAAGGGGGAGAGCAGGTGGACGGCAATGGGGACGACGAGGACGAGGACGAGGAAGCGGCACGTGGCGGGGCTGTGGGCTGGAAGGAGAAGTGGGTCCGGCTGCTTTCTTTCGCGCTTGCACGGGGGGTCGCAGGGCTGATCATCAGGCGGGCTGTGGGGCGGTGTCCGGCCGGAAGTGGGTGGCATTGGGCTGGCGGAGGGCGTGTGGGAGGAGGCATGGGCCCGGACCTGGATCGGGGGGAGGCGGATCGACGGGAAGGGGCGGAGAGGTTGGCGCTGATGGACAGAGCGTGGGAGGACGCGTTCGAGGAGACAGACTATGCCACGCAGGATGGATCTGGTGGTGGGACGCAGGAATCTGAGGGAAGCGCAGCGTGAGCAGTCTGGGCAGGCCTCCGGTGGGGCAGGCGAGGCAGGCGCGATGGCATCGAGGCTTTTGGAGAGCATGGAGGATGTGCGGCGGGAGGCGGAGCATCTGGGCACTGTGGGAGGTCAAGGATGGGCGCGATCTGGGGGGGCGCGTGCAGGCACAGGCGGGCTCAGCCAGGCGGCGTCAAGTGTCGAGGATATCTTGAATGAGTGGGATGACCTTTCGTCGCCGGGCCCGGAGGGTGGGGTCTGGACTCAGGAGCAGAGTGGGGCCTCGCCGGAGCAAGCAATGGCCTTGGCTGAGGGAGGGGTGGCCACCTTGATGGGGGCGAGCAGGCGGGCGGCCGGCCTTCTTGAGGGGGTTGCTGGCATGGGGGGAACTGGTGAGGGTGACGGGGGAGATGTGGGGAGGCTCGCGGGTGGAGTTGACACACGCCGGGCCCCTCAAAGCCCGGGGGAACATCCCGGCAGCGATGACCACTTACAACAGGTTGCACGGCAGCATACGGCATCTCATCAGCTTCTGTGCCCACGGGGCGAGGTTGCTGGCCGTGCCGGAACTAATAGTGAGCAGCTGTCGGGAAGGCGACGACCGGATGGTGAACTATCGGCCACCGGGAGGGCTTGGGACACACAGGCAACTGTGGGGATGGGACCCCAAGTAGGAACAGTGCGGCAAGACAGTTGTAGGGCGAGTGTGGAGCGCATTGCTCAATTTCGCAGCTTCCTCGCAAGGCAATCACAGCAAGGGCTTCAGTCATGTGGAGTTGGTGCGGGGGGTAGAGGGCTACAGGCGCAAGTCGGTGGTGGATGCGCAAGTTCGGATGAGGGCAACCCAGTTTATCATTCTCAGCCCCTTGAGACAGCCCTTGGACATTCTGGCCGTGGCGTGGGTGGGCAAGCTCTCTTGAGACCAGGCTCTAGTGCGTGTAGGGGGCAGCGGGGTGCTTGGTGGTGAGGGGTGGCTCGATTGGCGGAGGTGAGCCGGCTTCAGAGACACAGCAGCAGTGCGCCGGCAGGGCAGTCGCAGAGGGGCTCAGGTGGCCCAGTGAGGCTCAGGGAGCAGAGGGGTGATCCTGCGCGTAGGCCTGGTGGTGGAGGTAATGCTCGCGCAGCATGGGGGGCAGGGATGAGCCGGCTTCAGGCACAAGGCAGCAGTGCGCTGGCGTTGCAGATGCAGATGGGCTCGGGTGGCTCAGCGAGGCTTAATGGGTCCCATTCTTCAAGAGTGAGCTCCGGAGATTCCGGATAAGTGTCCCGAAGTGTGTGCTGAATCCTTTGACCCCTGGCGTGGGTGCATAGTGCAGCCGGTCTTCTGCGGCTACGGGATGCCAAAGGAGTCGGTCCAAGGATTAGCACACCTTGGTGGTGAAGAGGTGGCTCGAGTGGCGGAGGTGAGCTGGCTTCAGAGACACAGCAGCAGTGCGCCAGCAGGGCAGTCGCAGAGGGGCTCAGGTGGCCCAGTGAGGCTCAGGGAGCAGAGGGGTGGTCCTGCGTGTAGGCCTGGTGGTGGAGATATGGCTCGCGCAGCATGGGGGGCAGGGATGAGTCGACTTCAGGCACAAGGCAGCAGTGCGCCGGCGGTTCGGATGCAGAGGGGCTCGGGTGGCTCAGCGAGGCTTAGGGGGTCCCATTCTTCACGAGTGAGCTCCGGAGAATCCGGATAAATGTCCCGAAGTGTGTGCTGAATCCTTTGATCCCCGGCGTGGGTACATAGTGCAGACGGTCTTCTGTGGCTACAGGGTGCCAAAGGAGTCGGTCCAAGGATAAGCACCTAAACCAATGCAAAGCAAAATGGATGGATGCATGTATGCACCAATCACTGACTGGTGAAAACCCCAAACGTACCTCGGCGCCAAGCTTCAACGTACGTCACCACTAGGCTGGCCTGCCTCAAGAACACGAAAACCACGGAGGGCCGCTGGAAACATAAATTCACGAAATCGCATAAGGACGGGTACTTCTGCGGGTATGAGGGGCCCGCGAGGGGGTTCGGACTTGTTGGGAGGGCGGACAACCTAATCACCATCGCGGAGACTCAGGCCATTTTAGACTTCCAGGCTGCGGATCAGCCGAAAGATGGGCCGCTCTTCGACAAAGTGAATGCAATAGATGGCTGGACAAAGGAAAGCATCCCTGACGACGAGGATGATGATGGTGGTGAGAAGAAAATTGTGGCGAAAACTTGTGGCGGAGGAAAGTAGTGGTGAAATTCTTTTGCCAGCTGGCTCATGCATGGCTCTTGGAGTTACGCACCCGCATCTGCTCCCGCCACTGGTTTACCATAGACTTTAGGTTCTATCTAAATCTCTCTAAGAGAACGGTAGTGAGTGGTACCACGGGGTGGCGAAGTTGCACTCTGAACACAAATGGGCGCGTCTGGCCAAGGCAAGGAAACAGCGGTCTGTGATGCCGGCCGAGGATCGGTACGAGGATCCTAGACGGCGTTGTCGGCTCCGACACGAGGTCTTGGGAGATTCCGCCGGTGTCGTCGACAAGGCTATTCGACCGGTGTCTTCGATAAAGCTCCCGGTGTGTGCGACAAGCCAACTGGTGACAATGCTCTCTTTGCCGATGCTCTTCGACAAAGATAAACGAGCAAGCGGGGGCCTCCGAGCCTTTGAGGCTAGCTATGAAGATGTGAGAGAGCGCTTTGCAGCACCCCGCTCGACCTGTCCACACGCTGAGGGCAAAGCAATCCATGGACTTCTGAGAGCACAAAAAGGCGATCGCGGCGCTGCTGGCACAGACGGCGCTGCTGGTCTGCCTGGCCTTCGTGGCGAGAAAGGGCCCCACCAAGGCCGATTCCATGCAGCCGTACAGCCATCCACGGAATTTCGAAACCTTCATTGGAAAACACCGCAATAATCGAAGCTGTGGTTGACCTGCAGCTCTCCTGTCGCATGCGATAGTGTGGTCACTCAACCGCTCGCTGCGCTGTGCTGGCGCCGCGTCCTCGGTGTGTGCGTGTAAATGTATTGCCTCAGCGTCACTCGCGCAGTTCAAGCAAGTGGCAGCAGCTACCTGTGCGCCCGTTGCAGGAGCTGCCGGCGCTGCCGGTGGAGCTCTCCGAGGTCCACAAATGGTGAGCACAGGCAGGTGCACCGAACGAGGGACGCCTTGCTCATGGCACACGCCGAGGCCCAAGCTCGCTGCCACCCAACGTGGGCGCTCTCGCACTTCTCATCCAGCTGCACGCCCAAATCACAGCCAATCAGCACATCCCACCATAGGCTGTATAGTGCTGACCAAGCAAAACCTCCTCCCCCCGAGAGAGACAAAAGAGATAGGCCTCCCCTCAAGAGACTGCAACCTCCCCCGCCTCATTTACAGGGAGGCGGCACCGCTAACCGTTTCCAACGTTGGGGTTTGCTTTAGTCAAACATTCTTTCGTTGCGTGACGACGTTTCACAGTTCCCCTCTCCTCTCCTCCTGAGCCCAATGTATCCGAGGCCCTCCACATACTTTCTCAGAGAAAGACTCATGTGCCGTTATGAGCGCGCTACACGATACATAAAGTAACATATAATACGTATAAAATGTGGAGCAGGAGGGACAAGCCTCCAGCACAGCGAACACCGAGCATTCCTGATGCGCCCTGCCCCGGAAAGAAGAATCCGCCCGCCTTTGTGGGGGGAAACCGCTCATTTCAGATTCAACCCTAGCCCCCCCTTCTGCATGGCTCGGCGCAAACAGGCCCGTCTTCCCGAACCCGCAGGAGTTCCCCCGCGCTCCCCCTGGGGCGGTCAGGCAGTGGCAGTGGTGGCGATGCAGGATGGCGGTGGGGTGGGGTGGGGGGGGTGGATTTCCATCCATTTTCTGCCTCCTGGCTTCTCAAGGTGTTGGCACAGGTGGAAATCGTAAACCCCCATCGAAGTCCTATCTCCTTGCACCAGAGAAGAGCCCGCAAACGAAGACCCACATCGAAGGCCTATCCTGTAGAGCAAGCTATGAGATCTTTGGCCAGGCGGCGAGACGCAGGAGGGGGCGGGAGTGAGCGACCTTGAAGGCGCTGCGCAGCTGCCTCGTGGTGAGCCCGGCGTCTCCCGGCAGAATGCAAGTGTTGAAGTAGCGGTACAAGTTGGGGAAGCTCTGCACATTGAAGGGCATGCTGCCGTGCACCGCGTTGGCCAGTTGGAAGCTCGGCTGCAGCCCTCCGCCTGCCTCCTGGAGGTACAGCAAGTTCCACAGGTCCTTGTGCTGGCGCGCCCAGGACGGCCACTTGACCAGCTCCACCATCACAGCTAGCATCAGCTCGAAGCTCCACGGACGTGCCATGTCCCAGGTCTTCTCTTTGGCCAGCTGCAGGTGCTGCTGCAGGAAAGATGGCGCTGCGCACCATCGCTCCCCACAGTCCCTCGCCACGGTCAAACACTCTGCACGCCGAGTCATCGCAGCGATGAAAGCCAACAACCTCATAGCTTGCTCTAGACAAAAACGTTAGAAAGGGTGAAAGGTATTCATTTGGGCGGTAGCTTGGAAACTCCTCTCCAGTGCTCGAGTTAGGTGGCGGTCGATTCTGACCTACGTCAGCTAACGGCGAATTCAGACAAAACATCTAATGCAAAAGATGCCCCCCTCCCCAAAATACAACCTGAACAGTGTGAGGCACACCAGCCGAAATCAGCCCACCATCAGCCCGGTGGATGAGAGAAGCATGCAGGAACAGGGCGGTGCCGGGATGAGACAGCACACACGCAGTTCTGGCCAAGCGAGCCAGGGTGGGGGCCACTGGCAGCTCATGCAGCGCTGCACCCCATGGTGGACCCACCATGGAAAGCACATGCCAGCGCAGAAAGGGAGGGAACAAAACAGAGCGACCACAACACCACGAACAGGACGGCCACGTCTGGATCGTGGACTTGGATCCAAATCTAGCACGCGGCAGTCTCGTTCACAACGAGGCCCCAGCACCCCCCATTAGAAACTCTGAACACGAGGCCCGCAATACTCACGCAGTGAACGGCATGAGACGCGCCGCCTGAAGCTAGCCCAGCACCAGCCCAGTGAATGAGAAAAGCATGCAGGAACTTTACAGCTGCACTCAAGACAGATGGAATCTGCGCGATCCGGGGGACTTTTTGTGCCTCTCTCGCACGGGCCGCATGGGAAATTTAAGCAAAACACGGATTTTTGAAAATTTCCGGTTTGGAGTACCAAATCTCGTGGTTTCGCACCACATTTACCCCCCAAAATGACAATCCACCCCGAAAATCACGCGGAAGGCCCCCAAACGTCTCCCCCGCCCCCCTCCCGCCCCACGAATAATCAGAAGCGTCATTCAGGTAAGGGAGATAGCCAGGGGAGAGACTGGTGGGAGGGGAGGGAGTGAGTGCGGGAAGAATGGCAGAGAGCGAAGAATTGTGAACAGGGCGGAGCCGTGACAAGATACCACAAAAAGGCACACACACCTCAAACCAAATGCAATGCAGAAAGATATCACACTCACAAGGATACAACCACACACAAATACATAAGTGTCCCGAAGCGTGTGTTGCATCGTTTGATCCCCGGTGTGGGTACATAGCGCAGCCGATCTTCTGAGGCTACGTGGTGCCAAACGAATCGGTCCAAGGATAGGCCAGAAATGCATATCCAGGTAAGCGTCCCAGAGTGTGTGCTGAATCGAAGGATAAGCCCACACGCACTCTGTTGCTGACATTGGGGCAGGGCTGCGGAGGTGACGCAGGGGTTGGCTGCACAGGGCTTGGCCGGGGTGGCGTCCCCTCAGTGTGGCGGGATGGGAGAGGGAGCTGGTAACTGGCTGGGCGCTGGCGCGGCTTCTTCGGGGCACACGCAGGCTGTTGGGAGTGGTGGTGGGCGCCCCCCGGCAGCCGTGGCAATGGCACATCATCGGGGGTGGGGGGAGATTCGGCAGGCTTGGGGGTGCCCTTCTCTCGGGCGTCTCCTGCGGGCCTGACAGGGGTACCTCCCGGACTCTCGGATGTACAAGCGAGTCTGGGCGAGCTGGAACCCCACGGGCAAACTTAAGGGACCCGTGGCTAGTACTTCCAGCGGTGGTGGTTGGTGCACGTCGGCCAACTACAAGCAGCGTGCGAAGTGCGTTGATCTTGCTCTGAGCAGGGTGCAACAGCAGCTTTCTCTGATGCGGATTCCTTTTTGTTTGGTTGGAGATCCCTCCCTCAAGTGTGACCAAAACCATTTTCACAAACACAAACCCGCAACCGCACCCTCCGCGCAGCCGATCTTTTGTACTTACGTGGTGCCAAAGGAGTCGGTCCAAGGATAAGCCACACACCCCTGGTCATGTGATGCCAAAGGAGTCGGTCCAAGGATAAGCCACACACATCCCTCTGTGCAGCTGCCCAAAAGCAATACCCGAGCTGAGAGTGCTGCTTGAGAACAAACAAAACTAGCTGTGCTGAGGACACTGCAAACATCCGACTTGGCGGATGTCTTAAACGTGGACCTGCAAGTGGACCAACATGCGATAATCTCAGCCCATCTGCTACTGAGATTGAGGAGTGAGGGAGGCAGGCTCACGCATCCTGGGCTGGTGGTGCCTACCTACGAGGCGGTGGTGATCCAAGAATGCGAACACCAGCGTGGTGCCGAGGATGCGGCCAAACGACAGCCGCTGCACCCAGGACTTCCGGGCAGACTTGCGGGACTTGTCATCCACGTCCTGTGTCATAGCCCTGCGCAGCGATCCTTCCACACCGGCTTTGCGCCGCTTGCGAACGGAGGGCTTCCGCGCCGCCAGAAAAGGCATGCAGTCCGACAGCACACTCCTGGGCAGCCCCACCGCGCTCAGCAGCACGCCCGTGCGCTGCTTCTCCTGCACCCGCCGCCACAGCCACACCATTCGTGCGTGCGCCCGGCACCGGATGGCCAGCCGGCGGAGCTTCTGTGCTGCCACAGCGCGCATCAGGCCTTGTGCCACCCGCAGCGTCACACTCTGTCGTCCCAGTGCAGAAGCCCTGCCCCAGGCAGCCGAGCCCCAGTGCAGGTCCGTCCGCCCCTCAAGCCCCCTCCGCAGCTCCGCCCCGCACCAATCGTACCCAGCACCGCACATTGCATAGTGTGTATCAGCGCGAGCCTCCGGGCTCAGCCGCCGCGCCACCTGCCACGCGCGGCGCCTGCCAAGCTCCACATTCCTACCGCAGCCACCCCGCCATGCGCCCAGCCGCCCTCAGCTCGTGGCAGAGAGCTCACTCCAGACCCTAACACGGAACACCGTGACATCTCTGCCGCGACCCTGGCCTCTCTGTCATAACCCTGTGCTCACACTGGCCGTTGATCACAGCAATCAGGCATCTGCAAGCTCCAATTTTGTGAAACCGTCTGGCGACGCCACAGCCGTCGATCCCAGCAAATCTGACGACAGTCTCTGCAAGGAGCGTCACTGAGGTCGTTCCCTCCTCTCCGGTATAGAGTGCGCCGGAACGGTGAGAATCGATGGTCGCCAAATTTGAACCGCGGTATTGCACGTGAGCCGCCCATCTCCATTGGTGGCACTGGCGGTCGCCCGCCATGCCCCTGGAATAGCTCCGACCTGCTGAAGCTGGGAGATGTGGCCAGCCGTCCCACGGTGAATTGCCGGGAGCGAGGAGATGCACACCTGGTGGTCGTGCGGTGGAAGGCCCTGGCGCTTCCATGCACGTCCTCCCATGTGCCACCGCTGGCGTCCTCTAGCCAAGGCGGGCAGTAGCCTCCCTGTTGCGCCAGGCTTTGAGACCTTTTTCCTTTGCGACTGCTCTCCCACATCGCCTCAATCGGCGCCGCCACCTCAGCAATGCCATCTTCGTCGCCAATGGGGTTCGTTTTGAAGATGCTGCCACGCCTGCTACCGAATGGGGACCGTTGTTTTGGCGTCGGCTGTGCACCCTGCTCTCCCAGCTCCTTGTCGGGTTTCACATCTATACCCTGCAATCCACGGCCCAGCCCAGCCCAGCCCAGCTCAGCCCGGCGCAGCACATCCAGCCCAGCTCATCCAGCTCATCCCAGCATATACAGCATATACAGCATATACAGCACAGCACAGCAAAGCGCAGCAGCACAGCTCAATCTAGCTGCACTCAGCCCAGCCCAGCTCAGCCCAGCTCAGCCCAGCTCAGCTCAACCTAGCTCAGCCCAGCCCAGCTCAGCTCATCCCAGCTCATCCCAGCATATACAGCACAGCACAGCAAAGCGCAGCAGCGCACAGCTCAACCTAGCTGCACTCAGCCCAGCCCAGCTCAGCCCAGCTCAGCCCAGCTCAGCCCAGCTCAGCTCAGCTCAGCTCAGCTCAGCTCAGCTCAGCCCAGCCGCTCAGCCCAGCTCAGCTCAGCTCAGCTCAGCCAGCTCAGCTCAGCTCAGCTCAGCTCAGCTCAGCCCAGCTCAGCTCAGTTCAGCTCAGCTCAGCTCAGCCCAGCTCAGCTCAACCTAGCTCAGCCCAGCCCAGCGTAGTCTTGCAGCTCAGCTTGGTTCGGCGCATCCCAGCTCAGCTTAGCACAGCTAAACACCTGAGTCAAAGCCGAAAGCCCAGCCCAACCTCACGTCAGCCCAACACAGCCTAGCACTACTTAGTGAAGCCCAGCCTACCATACCACAGCATAACACTACTCAACATAGCACACCTCAGCCCACCTGGGCCCAGGCCTGCTTGACACAGCTCAGCTTAGCTCAGGACAGCTCAGCCTGGCGGGTGAGGACGAGCGCTCCGCTGTCCCAAGAGTACCTGCTCGGGCTCCAGTGGCGGAGATCGGCCTTTCGGAGCAATCTGCTGCCGTAGGATGGCTTCAGCCCGCCGCCCGCCGCTAGTCTTTGCCCGCGCCGCCTGCACCTCCTCTCCACCGCTCCCGTGTGACGAAAGCGGCTTTTGCACCGACCACCCCACCTTCTCCTCCACCTGATATGCCCTCTCCGTCGGCTCAACCTCGAGCATGCGGCGCAGCAGAGCCAAGCTCCGCCTTGGTGTCTCCGCGTGGTCCTGGTCGCCCCCCTGCCCCCAGCCCCTGTCGCTCCTCCCCTGCGGGCTGTGCCCAGCTTTCCATTCCGAGGCGGCCGCCAGTCGCAGCACCTCCTCCACGTACGCCCCCTGCTCCGTGTTTGGGATGTCGTCGCAGGAGGCCCTCGACGCGCGCCTGCCCTTTGGAATCACCGGCGGCTTGCTCGGCGGTCGATGCGGCGCCTTCTCCAGCGCTGAGGCGTCCTTCACCCCGCAGAGCAGCGCTGAGGCGTCATCCTTCTCCAGCGCTGAGGCGTCATCCTTCTCCAGCGCTACTACTGTGTGGTACAGTCTTGCGTTCCTGCTGTGCGGTACAGTCTTGCGCTCCTCAACCTCCGGTACAGTCTGGCGCACCTTCATCTTGGGATCGATGGTCCTGCCGGCCTCCGTGCGCTCCTCGCCGCCCGAGGCGCCGCCACTCGCAGTGAGCAGACCCTCGCACTCAGTGGGAGGGCTTGGCTTGTGTGACCGGCTGGGTGCCTCTCTCACCTGAGCATCCCGCACACTTGCCTAACGCCGCTGCGCCCACTCCGGTGCCACCATTCTGGCGCAGGGCGAGGCCAAAGCGGGCGGGTGTTACCGCATTTAGCACTAAATGCACACCATTTCTGCGGTGTGGAAGGCCGCAATTTCAGTGTGTCAGAAGGGAGAGCTCAGGGTGCCGTCTTAGCAGGGGAAAGGGGGTGCAGCTGTCAGCAGGGGAAAGGGGGTGCAGCTGTCACACCCGCAGTGTGGTTGTCATACAGGGATCCAACCTTGTAACGGCTTCTGCAGCTCCAATATTAGAGGCGGCCCATCATCGTATAGCACAGCCATTAGGCACGTGAATATTGATGCAGGCGCGAGGCATGGCTGCCAGCTTAAGGCAATTGATCTGAGGATACAAATATCGAATTGGCGGTAGCGAAGAAATTCGTTCAACCCTCTGATAGGCTGCCACTTTGTGCACTTAGGGTGGAGGCAGAGGGGAGGGGGGGCATAATGGGATGCAGCCCCCTCCTTCAGTGCTGCCTAGGTGGCGCTCAGTTCGCACGAGTGCGGGACAGAGATGCTGCCTGGTTGGCAACCGTCTTACCGGTGGTGTTCGAGCTCTGTCCCCATCCTCCGGCGACTGGGCGCGGCGTCTGCTCCGAGCTCTCCGCGCTTTGCTTCCATCCTGCGATGTTTGCAGCCGGGGCAGCTCCTGTCAGGTGGGCAGGGGCCCCTTTCCCTCTGTCCTTGAGGCGGTGGAGAGCCCTCTCGAAATCGGCGGTGTGCATACGCCTGGGGGTGCCACCTACACAATGGGCCGGATCAGATTTGCCAAAGTGAAGATGTCACCTGCTGGTTCTGGGTGTCGCCGTCCAACTGCGTGTAGGTGCCATTGCTGGCGCCACGCCGCTGTGCAGTAACCCGCTGTCGCCACCCTCCCCTCTGCCCTGGCGTCATCCACCTCACATGCCATCCAGACATTCAGTACTTGATTAAACCCACTGGCGTGGGTAGACAAGCAATACAATGAAAGAGATCCCTGGGAGGGGTAAACTTGGTGGGGATATGGGGCCGGACGTAAGTGAGGGTGGGGAGCGGCCAATCCGCGCAAGTGATGCGAAGGGGAGGGAAGAACAGACAGAAGGAGGAAGAGCATGGGGAAGGGGGGTTTGGGCGTATGGCGCACAAGCGGTGGGAGGCGCGTTCGCCCGGTGGCCTCCTGCACCGGCCCCGGGCCCCTCGGGCTGGCGGTCTGAAAGCGGTACTGCTCTCGGCCTTCAGGTGCACCAAAGTCGTCATTGTCCAAATCCGCAATGCGGATGTCGAGTTGCGGCAGTAGCGGCGGGCATGGGCTCAGCTCTGGCATTGTGGAGGCAGCAGCCGAGGCAGAAGGGACCCCTTCCTGCTGAGCCGGTCGCCGGCGAGTGTGGAACGCCTCCGCTGGCTTCGTGGGCTCGGCGGGCTCGGTGGGCTCGCGAGCGCTGGCGCCTTGCTGGAGGCGTAAGCGCTGGGAGATCGACGCCGCGCGATGGCGGGCCCCCTCGAGATCGCCAGGTGGCAGCAGGTCTCGAATGCCTTCTGCAATGATGAACTTGCTGACTAGACTCCAGGTGCATAGGCCCGGCTCCCCGTGGCAGTCTCCATGCACAGTGGTGGCTTGTGGGCAGGTGCCAAAGACGGGATCGAAGAGTATTGCCAGGTGGCGGCAGCGAACGCGGTATCGCCGGAGGGCGCAGTGGGCTGACAGTAGTGCCCCCAGCGTGGCGATGGCAGCGGCGAGCTGCACCAACAGCCAGGATCGCCAGATCTCTTCCGGTGGAGCGGGAGGTAG